>JAHWFP010096909.1:0-30019 GCA_023313725.1 Lithobius niger
GCTAAGGCCGTCAGATGCTTGAGCTCCTCGCAGTCAATACAGCTATCTCAATCGGCTGCGAGTCGAAATCTAAGATCCGTCTGTCGGCATTAATTTCTGCGCGTTCCAGCAAAACAATGGCGACCTCCGTGTCATGTTTTGGTGATGCAGTAATTAAATTGTTATATTGGACGTACGTAACGTATTCTTACCGCAATTCTTGTGTTTAGTTATTGTGTAAGTGATCCAAAAGTCAAACACGCATGTCAAAATGGATGTAATTGCCCTTTAACAGTTTATACATGTGATCTTGTCCTACATCATTCATAAATGTGGCCCAAAACCATTCGCAGGTTGCACTATGATTCAGTCTGTCAATTTCGCATTACCTACGGAAATGTTCAAAAATGTCTATTCTCCTGAACATACCACCTGACGTGGCAACATGTCCGGATTTCATTACGCCACAGCCAGTCTTTCACCAAAGAGTCCAAATCATGACTGTATACTTCACTAAATCTAACTCGAACACAGTGCATTTAAAGATTTTTGCAATGTCAAGATGCTTACTTGTGAATGCAGGTAACCTCGCTTACTGACAACTCGATCCATTTGGAGCGCATTTTTTTTTATATGCAAGCAAGCAACCTACGTTAGCCTAGTTCATGGAGCATATAGTATATTGTATATCATCACCTGATGTCTTCACTGTATGTTATCGGCAATGCTCCTCCATTATCACATCTTAAAGTCATAAGGAAAATCTTTATAATTCTTACAGCATAAAGAAAGGATCAAGGATGTTGAAAGGGGAAAGGAAAAAAAATACCAAAAACTCGCACTGCCCAACAAATCTGATGCATGCACTCGTGATACTCGCCTTGAAAAAAAAAAAAAGACTGTCTAGCGCGATGGATTTAAGTAAACCTGTGAAGTGATCAATTTCACAGAGGAAATCGTTCCCATTTCACACTTGGCACTCTGGCCACAGCCGGCTCTCACTAAATACAGCACACCACCAGTTCACCACACTCGGCTCTTCTCAATGCATGTTTGTGCAACGCTATGGTGAAAACCCTTCTCATCGCCCTTCAATCAATACAAGGCACGCTGCTGCTACTCTTTAACATGACCATACGAAACTGGCCGATCACGGCTCCACCGTACCCAATAGGCTCCTTAGCAAAGGACTTAAAAGACCCCCTTCATACGTGCCTGGAGACTTATTCGACCATTCCTAAAATGCATTATCGTGCTTGCAATATTATTTTTGCAATACCTTCATGGGTAAAAGAAATGGGGCTCAGATTGGGGAAACCGGGAATGGTAGCGGTTGTGGAATGGCAGTTCTCCACCCAATTTCACCATTCATATCACACGCTTAGCAGCCAGTAATAAGTTGAGTGAGGATATACCTTAAACACTAACAATACCTAAAATACTCCATATTAATTAATAAGGGCAGATATATATAAAAAAAAAACTTCGAAGAAAAACAAGTAGGTAACAACGCTGAAGCCAATAAGCATAAGCCTCTAAAAAAATAAATGTCTATGTTACCCAGCTATCGGCGCTCCATTTTTCCCCTTTATTTTTTTGGCTTTACAGAAACACGGTGACTACGTACATGAAAAAATGTTTTTTCCATCTAAATCTGTATTAAAAGACGAAGATTTAAACTGGTCATCGTGCACCAAAATAAAGTGCAATTTAAAGCAATATGCAAAGTAAATCTAAAACACAACCGACAGTCTCAATTCTTAATGTTACTAAATTCCTATGCACTCTTTGTCGCACAACCCACATGAAAACTTAAAACACGTAAAATTAAAAATGTAAACATCATATCACAGTTCGAAATATTAGTCCTCCCAGCCTATATCTTGGTAGCTGTGGTTCCCACTGTCTGGTAGAGATGGGCGATATTGCAATATTTCGATATTATCGCGATAGACAACACACGCGATAGTGTTATCGCATTGCTTTTCATGTTTCACGATTATCACAGCTTTGAGCTCATTTTGGCTGTTTCCTATTGTTGTCGACAATTTTGCTAAATATTGACCGATTCTGACGTTCAAATACACCATTTTAATCGTATTTTTGCCAGCTTTCCAGTGGTCCAAGCCAAAAATCTCTAGTTGCAACCGTTGTGAAGTTATTTCTAATAAACCATCTAATCTACATTTTTAAACAAACATGGCCTCCAAATGGATAAGAAAAATTGCTACTCACTGCTACTTAACTGTGCAGAAAATGTTCGGATTGCGTGCACTGTTTTTGTTTAGGTAATAGCTTTTTTGTGGGTATGGCTTATCTAGCGAGTGCACCTTGTAGGTATTTCAAATACTTAAAATATTTGAAAGTACTTAATTGTTTTGAATAATTAAGAATAAATTTTTTTCATAATTTTGTATAAACATTACACTAACTAGGCCTATTATGTATGTGCATTTAGGCCTCGTCGTAGTATTACTAGGCCTAAACATGTATAGTAAGTAGGCTTACTGTAGGAATAGAGCTGTTATGACCAATTGATCAAATTGGCCTACACATATGAGAAATATCGCAATAATCGCAAATATCGCGTATCAAGATGCTGCAATAATCGCGTAGTCGAAATTTCATTATTTATCTCTACTGTCTGGTACCCACGAAACAAAAACGTCAAATAAATGAAGATAAAATGTTCCCACGTTCTATGCACGACACACAATACAGTCTGTCTGATTCGCTGTAGGCTAGTCCAGCAAGAAGAAGAAAAAAAACCATGTAACGTAAACGCTGTAAACGGTTAATCATGCCTGATGTCATTGTGTCGAGTTAGTCGTTAGAAATGCAACGCGTCCATCGCGCAGTTATCGTCATGTTGGCCTCATGGAAAAAGCCATTGCTAGTGAAGGAGGCGGATGGCAAGGAAACAATACTTCCTTCCTTTAACAATATTTGGTAAAGCAATGCATGGCATCCCAAAGGGATCTCAACGCAGCCCTTCCACAAGCCAACCCTCCAGTCTAAATATGTGCAACACTTTATTCACACTTCATACTTTTACGTTTATACGTTTGCATTTTAGAAGGGAAGAGTTGCTTTTTTTTCCAATCAGTTAATTTAATGTGCGAGCTCCTGTGGAATTTTGAGAATTCGAGTACTAAAATGTGTCGAAGTGCCTGAGAAAGGTGGGAGAGCTTTCTAAAAGATAAAAGACCACCAAAAATTTGCACCTTGATTTGTGACGATCAAGGGACAATTTTAGTAAATAGCGTACCATGTTCATTTAATAAACTAATTTACATTTGGTTAAATGGTTAAAAAAAAACCAACTTCATCCCTTCTCGATTTTAGAGGTCTGTGCCTGAGAACCTTTTTAATTCGATGTGTCACTCGTCGAATTAATGCGGTTGTGGACAAAAAATGGGTGGAGGCGATTTACGTCAGTGACATCTCAAAAACCAGACACATTTGTTCAATTCTGATCCGACGAAATTCAAGTACCGTATGTGGGTGGGTCACTTGCAGTGTGCAAGTACAAAAGTTATGCTCTACAGAATATACATAAGATGTTTGAAGTATGATAACCTCTAACAAGATCCTTCAGCGATAAAAACCGTCGTCCGATAGTATACGATCTGTGGATGACGTCGGCCAAATGTCATCGTAAAGGTGTGCCCTCTTACGAAAAATTGCGGCGTGTAACTGTGCATTTCGGCAAGTCGGCTCTTCAAATTGCGGTCGGTTAGAGACTATGCGTAGACATCAAGATGGCTCCTCTCTTATCGCGAAGTACAATACAAAATGAGTCGTCACTTACCTTTGGCAGTAATCTGGATGGCACACCGAATTTTTACGCTGGAATCTGGACGGTACATTGAATGCGAGGCGCGCATAGCCTCGCTGCTTTCCGGGTGCGATATATTACAGTATTTTATTACACTTATTTAGGGTGTTGTTTCTTATTGAACGAGTGAATAAAGCGAATGATGTCCTATTTTTACAGTGGCGGACTGGCCACGGAGGGAAGGGCGGAATATTCCTCCTGGCTCTAATTCTCCGATTTAAAAAAAAATCCGTAACAGGAAGACTCACGCAAGTTTTATTGGTTCGATATTAGTTTTACCAACAGATTTAAAATTACAAATAATAATAATAAAGATAATTATAAAATGCTAGTATAACAAGTACTTTGTGTTGAGTAACCTAACAAAAATTGGCCACATGAAATTGCAGTGTTATATTCAATGTGGAATTTGTCACAATTTTTGTGTGAATAAACTTTTGTTAATACACCTAAAAAGTGTGAATAAATTTAAAGTCGTCAACCTCACGTACCCTCAGCGCAATAGGCTTCCTCCTCCTCCCCCCCCCCCCCCTCAAATTACCTGCTGAATTTACTGAAAATAATACTATGGTGTTCGAAGATTTAAAAAATGTAAACGTCTGATGAACAAGAACAAAGGGAACGGGAAACTGTAAACCAATGAAGCTTTCAGTTTGTTTTTTTTGTAAGAAAACCAATATCAGCGTCCGATGAAAACTTATCTGGTCAGTGATTGCATCGTCGCGAACAAGATTCTGGCTCATTTGCCGTATCATAGTATTATATTAGCAGAAGTTACGAGACAATTTTTTTTAATATAATGCCCAATATAGTAGATATTCTTCAGTACACCACGCATTCAGATTTTAGTAGTTTAGTAGTTTAGTTTAGTAGTAGTAGTAGTAGTAGTAGTTTAGTAGTTTCCTGTTCGTATGTCTGCCTTTACAACTGCATACATCAATTACACATTTTTCTTTATTCTGCCATACAACACGTCGAATTACTAATGCAGTGTAGTGCATCCTTGTTTTTTAATTTGTTTCACGTAAGTGGTATTGTGTAGATACTGTATTTCAAACCTTTTGTCTTAGGTAAAGACGTATGGTTCTATTGCTGCTTCGAAAGTATTTTGTCATACTTGTTATGACGACTTCGGCTGCCAGTCGGAGCTTTTTATTGAATTTGGGAAAAGTGTTTGGTGCAATGCTATACACTTCAGTTGTCACTGAAGCTTTTATAGGCTGGTGGAGATTTTTGAAAATGTGCTTAGTTTTACGTTCATAAGGATTTTTGGGGTAAAAGCTGGGAACAAGTGTTTTTAACCTATTTAGGGTATGGTGAATCCGTATTTGCCTGTCCCCAAAAGATATTTTATCAGTAACAAGCCGAAAATGCCGAAAAATGTCGGAAAATTCCCAAAAATGCCTGTAATGACCAAAGTATAAATATTTTGTTAAGAAGATGTATTACAAAAATGTTCAGAATGTCATTCTCCACAAAAAAGTTCCCATCAATTGGTTTGTAGAAGCAATGGTAGAGCGTCAAAAGCAGAAAGTAGCCCAAAATGCCCAAAAAATGCTCGAAAATGTCCGAAAATACCTGTAATGACCAAAATATAAATATTTTGTTAAGAAGATGTATTACACAAATGTTCAGAATGTCATTCTCGACAAAACATTTCTATCAATTGGTTTGTAGAAGCAACGATAGAGCGTCAAAAGCAGAAAATAATCCGAAAAATGCCCGAAAAATGCTCGAAAATGCCCGAAAATGGCTGTATTGACCAAAATATAAATATTATGTTTCAAGATGTATCACTAAAATATTCAGAATGTCATTCTCGACAAAAAATTTCCCTCAATTGGTTCGTAGAAGCAACGGTAGAGCATCAAAAGCAGAAAATAACCATTACACGTTGTTGCGGTCAGTGTGATTAACATGTGTGTAGCACTATGCCCGAGTCTCTTAATTTTTAGCTACTGTAGATAAACTAATTAGGTTTGAAACGTTCAAAAGATATAGTTGATATCTTCCGAATGCTTCAAACTGCACTCTTGGTGAAAAGTTACAACCTCGAATGCAATACTATGTTGACCACGGTAGCACATACAGTATAAGGTATAAACTCGGATTCAGCAAACTCTACATACGCTAAAAATTCTGTTATCCTGCAAGTGTAGATGTAGATGGTGATTGGTGAGGAGTAAAACAGCATTGGATATACAATTTTACCTATAGACAAGTTTACAATAAAGGTAAATACAATATAGATAAATTACAGTTTGCCTTTTATGTTACACATGTTCGGAAACCAGGGTAGTCTATTCTTGCATGTCATGGCATCCTGGGTGTCCGTGCACTGGCACACTATGGTGCACAGTTTAAACTTGCGACATGTGCATTTCAGTATCTTGCAACCAGTTTAACAATGGCAAGAGATCATCTCTATGCACAGTTCGTCGTCAGAATAGGAACATGGTATCCCTCATCATTCCTCCATCTACAGTCTGATGGCTTTGGAAGAAGTGATTATGCACAATTTGCAAGCTTCTAGACCATACTCTGATAATGGGCTCATGTTGTATGGAATCGCAAAGTATCGTGTGTGGGAAGGGTGTGAGGGCGGGGGGTAGCAGTGCTTCAGGCTTATTGGCGTGGGGAACAGCAAGAAGCAAGCCTTGCTGACTATGTCCTCATGATCTGGCACATTGTACACCTTACAGTGAAATTTCTCCTGTGACTTGCGTTAACTTACCAACTCCAAGACCGCACTGAGTAACTAACTGTGTTTTAATACCCAATACATGGTTTTCTTCGAGTAACCAGCTAGGAACGATGTTGTGTCGCACCCGAATAATGCGTGGTAGGACAGAAGGCCTTGCTGACCCAAGTTGGAGGAAGTTTGCTGTAAACTTGCCGAATTGGAATAAATCCAGGATGTTTCAAAGTACCAGTTTCCATTCAGAGCTCTTACAAATGCATCTGCTCTACGTGCGCAATAACAAGTAAAAGTAAATCTGTCTTTAGCCCTGACAACAATGGTCGCAGCGGCACAGTGTATAGCGTGGATAATTAGATGGGTATCGGCCTCCTGATGTGTTGCTCGTAACATTTCCTCGTTGTGTAGCGGTTTGTTGCTTCTGTCATCTTGTTCGTCCAGGAAAAATAAAGCAGATTTGGCACAGTTTTGATCAGAGGAGCTGATGCAACAAGCCCCCACCGATAAGGGTAATGCACGAGAAGGACGATACCCGGCTAATTCTCCACACTATACACTGTGACGCAGACACCATTGTTGTCAGGGCTAGCGACACAGATGTATATTTATTTCTTGTTGCCCATGTAGAGCAGATGCAATGCAAAGAGCTCTGGATGGAAACTGGTACTTCTAAACATCTTAGATTTATTCCAATTCAACAAGTTCATAGCAAACTTCCTCCAACTTGGGTCAGCAAGTCCTTCCATCCAACCACGCATTATTCGAATGCGACACGACACCATTCTTAGCTGGTTTATCGAAGAAAACCATATATGGGGTTTTTAGGAACACAGTGAGATACTCAGTGCTGTCTTGGAGTTTGTGAGTTAACACAAGACACATTTTCTGCAATGGAAATATGTCTCTGTAAGGTCTACAATGTGCCAGACCATGTGGACACAGTCAGCAAGGTGCACTTCATGCTGTTCCCCAAAGCCATTAAGCCTGAAGCACTACCCCTCACCGTCTACCCACAAACGATGCTTTGCAATGCCATACAACGTGAGCCTATTATCGGAGTATGGTCTGGGAGTTTGCAAAGTATGCATAACCTCGTCTTCCAAAGCCATCAGTCTGTGAATGGTGGAATGATGAGGGAAACC
Organism: Lithobius niger; assembly: GCA_023313725.1. NCBI lineage: Eukaryota > Metazoa > Arthropoda > Chilopoda > Lithobiomorpha > Lithobiidae > Lithobius > Lithobius niger. The sequence continues at coordinate 7,658 of JAHWFP010096909.1, forward strand.
ATGTTCCTATTCTGATGACGAACTGTGCATAGAGATGATCTCTTGCCATTGTAAAACTGGTTGCAAGATACTGAAATGCTCATGTCGCAAGTTTAAACTGTGCACCATAGTGTGCAAGTGCACGGACACCCAGGATGCCACGACATGCAAAAATAGACTACCCTGGTTTCCGAACACGTGTAATATAAAAGGCAAATTGTAATTTATCTGTATTGTAATTACCTTTATTGTAAACTCGTCTACAGGTAAAATTGTATATCCAATGCTGTTTTATTCCTCACCGTCTCCATCTACACATGCAGGAGAATAGAATTTTTTGCATATGTAGAGTTTGCTGAATCCGAGTTATACATTATACTGTATATGCTACTGTGGTCAACATTGTATTGTGTTAGAGGTTGTAACTTGAGTGCAGTTTGAAGCATTCGAAAGGTATCAACTACATCTTTTGAACGTTTCAAACCTAATTCGTTTATATACATAAGGTAAAAATTAAGTGATCGAACGTAGTGCTACACACGTTTATCGTACTGACTGCAATAATGTATAATGATTATTTTCTACTTTTGACGCCCTACCGTTGCTTATACAAACCAATTGAGGGAATTTTTTTGTAGAGAATGACATTCTGAACATCTTTGTAATACATCGTCTTAACAAAATATTTATATTTTGGTCATTACAGGCATTTTCGGGCATTTTTCAGACATTTTTCAGGTTATTTTCTGCTTTTGACGCTCTACCGTTGCTTCTACGAACCAATTGGTGGGAAATGTTTTGTACAGAATGATATTCTGAACATTTTTGTAATACATCTTTTAAAAAAAAAATTATATATCGGTCATTACAGGCATTTTCGGGCATTTTTCAGACATTATTTTCTGCTTTTGACGCTCTACCGTTGCTTCTACAAACCAATTGATGGGAAATCTTTTGTGGAGAATGACATTCTCAACATTTTTGTAACACATCTTCTTAACAAAATATTTATATTTTGGTCATTACAAGCATTTTCAGACATGTTCGGGCATTTTTTGGGCTTTTTTGGCATTTTCGGCCAGTTATTGACAAAATATCTTTTGGGGACAGGTGGATTCGGATTCAGCATACCCTAGTTAGGTTAAAAACACTTGTTCCCAGCTTTTACCCCAAAATGCCCTACCCTGCTGAATTTCTGTCTACGTCCTCCTGTCTATTAGTGAGAATTAGAAAATTGAATTGTGAGGTGATTGTCTTCCACCATTAGTGCACACTGATCAGAAAGTAGGTTTGTTTTGTGGATATGCCATTTTATGCACATTCTGAGTACTTGGGATACTGACATTCTTAAAATGAAACTTAAAAGGTAGAATTGAAGAAAGCTCATGCAGACATCCCTTCCTGGCACAGCCACGAATTTCCACCAAAAATAATCGCATTCTTATGTGTTACATGGTTTTTTTTTTAATTGAATGGTGACGATTTCTCGAGTAGTTTGTTTTGAACTTTTGTTTTCTGTGGGAATAGAGTAAGTTTGCTTTCTATTGTAACTTGTTCTTCAGCTGCACACTTGTGGTCATGCTTTTGTTTGTGGAACAACAAAAATGTCACGTGTTGCTTGTGGGGGTCATTTTGATGGCAGGTTGCATTCAGTTGCTTGAAATGGGAACGTTACTCGAGAATGTTTTTTTCAGCTGTCAATGCCCATTTGTTTGATGCAATAACCGTGATCTGTCGTTTGTCGTCAACTACTTGTAGGAGCCTTTGTTGAGAACAGGAAAATGTTGTGAATGATGGTTTTCTTTAACTTGTTGGGACCTGTTCGTTGAGCATCGTGTGCTAAAAGTATACGTAGTTTTTTCGTAACTACTGGTTGAAGCAATTTCTTGGGTATAGGAATTAGAGAGTGGATAAAGTGTCATTTGGAATGTTCGTCATTTTAAGAAAGTTCGAAGTGGCCTTTTTTTTTAATTTTATTGTTTGTTTTCAACTGCCAGTGGGAATTTGTTTCGAATTGGTAAAGTGTTTTGTGTAATGTTAGTCTTCAATTGAAATCGAGTACAGTACTTTTTAGTTTTTATTTGGTATTGTAAAAGCATTGTGTAATTTTTGTGTTTAACTTTTGGTGAGGGTTGTGGAAAGTGTGTTTGCGTAGCTGTTGTGTTAAGTAATTTATCTGGTGTGGAAATGTCTTTTGGTGTTCATCTTCAACTGGCTTGTAGTGTGTTTTTTGTGTGTTGAAAATGAGAAATATATCTTACGAAATGAGCCAGGTGTATTACACAAAATTCTCTTGTCATGCATGAAAAGAGTATTTGGATGTTGCCGTCAGCTACCATTGGGTGCTTCCAGTTGGCTCATTTTCTTAGGAATGAGTTTAATGTTTTGTGCAATGTTTATAATGTGTTGGGTGCAATCTTTGTGCGTAAATCGAGAAGGGGTGAATAACATTTTATTGTGACTGATAAAAGTACAGTATTGCGATAATAGTGTGCTGCCAGGGTGGATATTTCATTATGGGAAAAGGGAACTGTGTGTGTCTGATCCCACAAAGTATCGTAAATGGTTGGTTGTGAAAGAGCGTTTAAGTTAGTGCGAATGCTTCCGGATGTAGAGAATAGATTTTTGATACAGACATCTACTCAGATAAGAGCCCCACTCAATCTTGACAACAAGTTTTAAGCACTAAAAGGATGACTGTTTAGCACACGGTAAGGTTTTTTTTAATACCGCGAAGGAAAAAAAGGGCTTGTGTAATAATACACGTATTCAATTAGCAGTGTGTGCCAGATTCTCAAGTTAAGGTCCTTCCAGATAATGTGATGGAATAATTAACTTCTTTAATATTGACTGTCATTAACACATGCTTACTTCGTGTACAGGGAGTCTAGATTTCTGCTGCGGCAAAATAAAAATTTTGGGCACATATTACTCTTTTTCTGTGAATTTTCCTGCGGCATAATATTCTTAATTTCTGCAACAAACGATGTAATTCTGCACTTAGACGTGTTACATGTTTCTTTAGGTTGTTTTTGTTGTGCATGTTGAGGGTAAAGTGAGAGCAAACGACAAACTATGGCTAAGTTGCTTCACTCTGCGAAAGTTGTCTTTTCTGCGAAAAATTGCAGAATTGCGGAATCGCAGAAACCTACACTACTAGTTTCATGTGCTAGTCTCACCTTCGGCTGATCCATTAACAAGAATTTTAACCATTAGAACTCAATACTATCAAACACCCCTTGCAAATATTCCCGAGTATTCAAAAATGAAACACAGGATTGGAACCTCTTACAATCTATAATGTTGTAGGCAAGGTCTCATCTGCTGGCTAACACACGTGAACACTCATAAGGTATGTGGGAGGGTGTTTAGGTTATAGAAGTGCATTGAAAATGTGCATTAGGATTTTTGTACACTCCTGCTAGGCTAAAAAACCCAGCCGGTCTGGACAACTAACTTAGAAGGATGAAGAATGCATTCACCAGACATTAAAGTAAACCTTTATTGAATACCGCATGAGATAAAGTGTCTTGCATAAAGATTAATACGGGTAGTTGTCAGTTCTGAAAGTTAAAATACAGGGTGGTCCACAAAAAACTGACAACCCAAGATTTTCAGTCCAACTTTTTTAGTTAGCACCCCCCAGAATCAGGAGAGGACAGAAATCTTCCCGTTTAATTAGCTTTGATAGCTGTCCTATCCTGCTTCTGAGGGCTGGCAACGAGAAAAATTTGACTTAGAAAATGTTGGGTCGTCAGTTTTTTGTGAACCACCCTGTATGTAAGTGAAGTATGTGCGACGTAAAGAACACATGTTGACTTGTTGAGAACTACGAACATTTCCCATGCTGGAGAAAAATATGTTCCCTTAAACCAAATGACAAGTCCAACTTAAAGTTGTAACTGCTGATTTTTGGTAGTTATTGAAGTAGTCCTTCAACGCTTCAATCTACTGCCTTCATCAGGCTATTTACAAGAACATGCACAGCAGCTCTACATTATGCTATAATGCTCGCGGAGCCACTTCCTTTTGTTGGCACTTTGTGGTCATGGAGTGGAGAAGTGAGTGGAGAAGTAAGCAGTGCTTTCCAACTGGTGGGGATGCTTGCGGTGAGGTGTGTTACTATCTTCACGACTTGAAAAGCAGGCTACTTGATATTCTTGAAAGGAATGTTGCTGCTTTTGAGGTGTTGAATGGCATTGCAATCAAGTGCATGAAGGTTGCTTCTCTGTTGGAGTCAGATTTCAGCAGTACTGGTGCATCCATGTTTAGTTTTCACATGGTGTAGTGCCACTCGATTCTGCTTGTCTTTTTTTGGCAACTGCTTGCAGGTATTCTTGCAAATGCTGGCTAACTCGTCTATGGGTCTTGTTTGTAGGTGCAACCATGGAAAGGAACGTCTTCAGTTGCTTCTGGTTGAGCTCTAGTTCTCCAGTGTCTGCGTTCGGGGACTGGTCGAACATTTCTAGGATCTGTTTCAGTGTGTGAAGGGCTAGGAAAAATGCTCTGCACATTGAAAGACGCTAGGATCTGTCCTGTACGTAGCCGTGTCTCTTTCAGCTTGCCGGTAAATTGAATGGAATTGGACAGAGTGTGGTTGCGCCAAGGATATTTACACAGCCTTGGGGTGAGGACCCCCGCCCTTCTTTCAGGCAGGCCTTCTTTATGGGTGTTAACCTGCATGTAGATGTGTGGTAGTTTCGCGTCGATTCAGGTTTAAACTTGGATCTTTGTTCATTGCTGAGGAGCCCTTCCTTGACAAGTCTGCGGATGTGCTCCCCGATACTAGGTTTGACGGAGTTACTAATTCTGTATGTGATCTTTTATCCTGGTTTTATCCATTTCTTCAAAAACTCAATCGTTGTACGTTTTGGTGTCAAGGACAACAGTGGTGTTGGATTTTTTCGCGTTGTGATCATGATATTGATGCATTTAAGGGAGGAAAGTGCTTGCATCTGATAAGGGGTGAGTCGCAACATTGTAGTCGAAAACACAGCTATGGGGCTTTTGTAGCCGACGAAATATACTTTACCTGTTTTTTTAATGGCGTTTCCCTCCTTTTGAGCTTTTATTCCCTTAGAAACTTGAAAGTTGGCTTCCCAGCCGGGCTTGTACTACTGCAGTCGTCCGATGGCTATATATACTCGGCGCAGCCGTCCGATAGCATCATTTCTCCTAGGGCGCTCACGACGATGTGATCCCCTTCTTCTTCAGGTCCACTGGTCCTCTGGACCAGCAGGCTTCGCCATCCCATCGGATGCATCCTACTCATCCTCAATCTCGGGATGACCTCTACTAGGATGCTTTCTGCCTCCAAGGATCTCCCGGTTGAAGGTTTGCTCCCGTCCATCTTCATTCCAACTTTAGGAGCAGCTGGACAGAGGAGCCAATCCTTCCTCTCTTAGGACAAGGATACATCCGCCTCCAAAAGTACTGCACCTCCGGTCAGGACGCTCTCCTATCCAGCGGCCCTCAGCGATCCGACAGTCGCTCAATCCGCCATCCGCTGTCTTCCCGGCACTGCTGTCTTCCTTTCCATCAGAAGCATCCAGTGGTGCTTTTCGTAGGGGCCGGTCCATTACGGAACGCATCCCTTACATTTCGCAAGCACCCTCCTCCAGTCAACCATCCTTTCCACTTGGTGGTCATACAGTTCACGGACGCATGCATTCCCGTCTGTTCCCATCTTTACCTTCGCCTGCTGCTACTGTTCCGCTCGGCTCCTCGAACGAGCTTTCACCCGCTTTCCATCTGTTGCACCTCGTCCGCCTGCCCGTTCCATTCCCGACATTTCGTCAAATTGTTTTGCGAGCCTGCCACTTCACCTACACGGTGTTCCTCTCTCAATCCTTTTCACGATGCGTTGGGACACGGTCCTGCTCCTCCTCCTCCTCCTCCTCCTCCTGTCCTCGTTGACTTGTTTTGTGATGAATCACCATCCTCACCAAACTTCGACATCCATTACACTGTTTTAGAACGACAGTCTCCGGATTTTCTATGCCTCACGAGGTCTCCTCCTGTGCTTCGTTCTCACAAAATTTCAATCCCGGGAATTACTGCTCTGCCTTCAATGCCGACGGAACGTCTAGGACATGCATCCCTCGATTCGTCCTGTATCATCACCCACACTCACTCCCGCAGTATCTCCTGCACGTCTGTCGTTACACCTCCCTGCAGTCAGCATCCTCCAGACGGACCCAGTACCGATATTCTGTAATCTCTCAACTCACAGGCAGACGCGCACTTTGCTCCGATCCTGCTTTTTGTTTTAAAAAAAATGAAAAATGAATAAATAAAGATAATACTAAAGCACACAATGAAAAGACAACAAAAGATACATTCTCAGTCCGCATGAGGACCAGGACACAACATTCAGTCAGTTTGGAATCCGTTCCCACTGCATCGCATCCCGATCCTCATCCATTTACGCACCACATTATGTGCTACCTCCGACACACTTCTTACCTTCTCTTCCGACTTCACTTCTCACACAGTCGATCCTGCTATACCACGATTCTCTTGCTACGAACTTGGCCCTTTACCCCTGATCATGGCCGATCCATTCCTCTATCAACTTCTTCTAACTATCAGCATCCCTTTACAGCTACAATAGCTTTCCATGTGACGTCTGCTTCAAATTTCATCCTCCGCTCCCTTATAAGGATCGATCCACCACTCTTTCCCCCGTCTAGATGCATCTACGCTCAAGGTACATCTACACATCTACACATGCATCTACACATCCACATGCATCTACACATCCACACATGCATCTACACATCCAACAGGCCTATGTCCTTATCGTCTTCTTTTTCCAACTTATGGCTTGATACCTCTCCTTTTCCCTGCAATTTGCGACTGTTCACACTTTGAACGATGCAAAAAAAAAAAAAAAAAGAGAGAAAGGGACACGGTAGTATCACGTCCCCTACATCATCTCCTTATCCATCCTGCCTACACTCCGATCCTACCTACAGCACTGCAACCACTGATTATGTAGTAATACCACGTTCCACCACCAGACGCCACTACAGTTGTCCGCTTCGCAGTTTAAAAACGCTACACGTCTAACAGTTTTTCTGTGTCCTGTTCGTCGTTTACCATGTCCGATTCCTCTTCGTCTGAAGATCCTCTGCCCGATGCTGAAGTAACACCGAACGTTGAAACAGCGATAACGAAGGAAGCCAATGTACCTTCACCCAAGGCATGTAATTGTCTCGGTTTCTCCGAAAACTCCGCTACGTTACATTTCGATCCTCATCATTGCTGTCAGCGGCACAGTGTGACGGACTAGAACGCAACTGCCGCATCTGCATTTCTATTTCTCCGAGCTGATGGACACTCATTCGAAGAAAGCAGCGTCAATCACGGCAACGAATGCAACGTGCAGCCAAAAAGCGAGAAGAGTTACGGGCCCTTAAACAATCACAAGTCTAAACTCCAAGTTCGACCGCTCCTTCACTGCCAAAGAAAGCCACCAAACACCCTGCGCCAGGTCCGCTGCCTACCACTCATCCTCTGAAACGACCTGCCCTTCCCAACACCGAAGCAATTCCTGCAATAGCAGGAACGTCAGGGTTCAAGACATCGGTGAAAATCAAAGTTTCCCGCCAACGTCTCGTTCCCACTAGGACGCTATCCTCAACTCCAAGTAACACTCTAAAACCATATCTGCTGTCCTCCAAGGTACAGCGATTTGTGGCGTCCTCATCCTCTCCAGCCTGTGTTCTCTCTATGTGCCCTCTAAAGACTTTTCAAACATTTTCTCCAGCGGACGTGCCGTCTCCCTCGAAACTGACTCCGTTCCCTACCGCACCAGTGCTTCGGACAGCACTCACTAGGGGTTTGCATCTCTCGGCCAGGGAACAAGAGCACCTAGACTTCAACCTAAAATTCCTCTTTGAATACCTAGATGGGTTCGTCATGGAGCTCAATACTCTTCGCTCCGCTCAATCCACCACAGCATCTTTACAGGAAGCGGCAGCATCCGCAGAAGCCCTCCGATAAGAAAACTATCTTCTCCGTGCCGCGAACGAGGCTTACTCTAATGAACTTGAGCTTATAAACCAGTGTTACCATTCCCTTCACATAAATTATGCTCTGCTTCGTGTACGTAATGCCTGGGTTTCAACGATTCCAGCTTCCCCACCTTGGAGGGCCTACTGCTGCGTTCGTTCCCACACTCGCTGCCTTAAGACTTGCTCATCCTCAACTATAACCCACTCGCCGTCGCATCCTCGTCCTGCGGATACATCCTCGTCCTGCGGATACATCCTCTTCACCCACCTTAGCCAAACTTCATCAAGAAGCTCCCCCACCATTGCCATCCCCGCTTCGAGATTCCTCGTCCACAGCCTGTGATTATCACACGCCGGATGACGATCCTCCACCATCAGCCTCCACCTCTCCTGTTACGCTTTGGAAGGATGCGATTGCCACAAACCAATTTAAAAAAAATCACTTCGTATTCAGTGTGGCAATACGATAATGCTCCGAGCTTTGTCCCTGTGTACCACGGTAGCACCGGAACTTCATCACCTTCCACGGACGTGATGCCATGCTCCCCATGCCGCAGCAAGGCTTCGGGTGTTGCTTAGGATTTCGTGTCCTACTCAAAAAAATATCCAAGTTTTTCTTCATATTTCCTGACCATTCCGAACTCTTCCGGCGAGGTTTCCGCTTCATCCACCTCCTTTGGGGGACGGTACAATCGCGATCCTCGCCTATCTGCTCACGATCTCGTCTTCACAAATCACCTTGATCAGTCTCCACTTTTCTCCGCAGCATCTAGCTTTCACCAGCCATCATTCCTTATACTTCAGTTTTATAATCGGACAATATAATTGTGCTCTGCATTCAATAGTGTACTCTATCTTCTGTACCGTTTACCACGATCCACTTTACGCACACCATCCGCTCTTTGCATCCGCCGCAGGCCGCCCCATCATGTATCTGCCCTTCTCCATCACCCACGGACACAATCTACAAACGATTCATCATTCACCTGCTCGCTTCTCGTGCCTTCAGTTCCCGTCCTGCGGACGTTATCCACTCTTCGGTGCTTCAGTACCATCTGCAATACCATCCGCCTGTTCATCTCACACATGGGAGCACCATCTTCCAAGCAAGGTAGGCGATTTTGGTATTTCTTTCTGATTTCCTATCTTGTACCCCATGGTATTAAGACCCCTGCTTGCGGTCCCTTCTTCTGCTTCCTTAACCATTACTAGATTATGATAAATTACCGCACTGCCTGACCTCACTTAGGATGTTACCTTCCGAAACAGCGGATCATTCCTCAGCCCGCACGTTGTTTCGGTTATTAGTGAAATTGGTTCAGGACTCAGGGTTGTTGTCTCCAGGGACTAGTTCCCGGGGATGCCAGGTTGTACATGAGGGGACAGCGAACCTAGCCCTCCTCCGGATTACAAAGTCCGCTATAAAAAACAGGTAATATATATTTTCGTCGGCTATAAAAAGACTAAAATTGCAGGCCCTGCACCTGCTTGATTTTAGTTTTTATTGCCTAACCGAAAATATACATTACCTTAAGTCCCCGCCCAGGCCTCCCCTCCATGGTCTAGGTTCTGGGTGAGGAGATATGCCATCGGACGTCTGCGCCGAGTATATAGCCAGCCCAATCCTGCGCATGCGCAGTAGTACAAGCCCGGCTGGGAAGCCAACTTTCAAGTCTCTAGGGAAATAAAAGCTCCAAAAGGAGGGAAACGCTATAAAAAAACAGGTAATGTATATTTTCGGTTAGGCAATTAAAACTAAAATTAAGCAGGTGCAGGGCCTGCAATTTTAGTCTTTTTGGCAAGTAACGGGGGCCCACTGGTATTTTTCAAGGAGAAGTTGTTTAAAGGTTGTCCGTAAAGTTTGCATCTTGAAAAGGGTGACGGCATTTAAGGAAGGGTGTGAAACACCAAAAATTTCTTCTCTTGAGAAAGGGACTGAGAAAGGTTCACAACCCAAGGTCGAGGATGTTGTGGCACTGCAGTGCCAGTCGGTGTAGTCAGTTGGCATTGAACACATCAAGTGCAGCAGTTTCGGTTTCCGATCCTGGGTTTAAGTCAGTTGGATTTAAGTTAGTTTTGGGAACAAAGTTTGTTATTAGTGCGAGATCACAAACAGAGGCATGCGATCTGTTCTGATTCAGTGGTAGGGCTGTGGTTAAACGCGACGTTTCACTGCAAGTTGCGTTGGCACAAATTTCGGTTCCATAAGTTTCAGAATCGGGGCTCAGCTGAATTTCAGGTCGTGTTCAAGAGTGCTGAACAAGTGGATTCGGTTTCAGCAGGACAGTGAGTGGACAAGAGTTTTGTCAGTTTAGAGAGATGTTGACGCTCAGTAATAGATCTCGTTTTTACAATTCAGGACACCCCCAGATGCCAACTCTACTCGATCCTCCAAATGAGATTAAATGAGTAAAATTCCATTTCCTACAGGTATAGTGGCTGAACAACACTTCGAGCTTCCTGCTTCTGGGTTATCCTACCAGAATCTCATTAATCAAGCTGTCAACCTAGCCAGACACTGGCAAATACCCTGTGACCATCAACCCCAACCTGAGAACCCAATTCAGATTCTGACCTACATCTCAGGAAAAAGTTAGGCAGTTAAAAAGACCCTGGCTCTGAATGGAATCTGCCCAACATCAAGACCCTGCTCCCAAAAAAAAATGAATCCTTCTGATGGATTCCTCATTGTACCGGACTCTGGAGAACACTATGGGAGCACTCCAAGGCTTAAATCCTAGGCTCTTCCCCCTCTGCAGCCCCCTCCTCCCCCCAGCAACAGCTGCTACACTTAGTTTAAAGTGCAACTCGCACACCTTGACACCTCTGTTTTAAAGGACTTTCAACTTACACCTTGCCCCACGTCCCCACACCACCCGAGATGCTTGATCTTCAACAACCTCGTGCCAAAGCGTCAATTTAGAACACCTGCAAGCAGTTACCAAAAAATACAAGAAGAATGGAGTAGCACTCTACCATGTGAAAACGAAACATGGAATTGATTGGAAAAACAAACAAGTGTTACTGCGATTCATCGCCAACTGAAAAGCACACCTCCATGCACTTGAGTGCATTGCCACTCAACACTTCGGGAGCTTTAGCTTTTGACGCGCACCCAGTCTTAGCCATGGCTCCAAACACTTCAGAAGCAGCAATATTTCTCTATTGAACATCCAGGCTTTTCAATAGATCGTGAAGAGAGTAACTCTGAATCTCACCACAAGCCTCTCCACCAGTTTGAAAGCACTGCTTACTTCTTCCTCCTCAGAGCAAGAAGAGGGCCGCACCATCGCCACAAAGCGCCAGCATGAGGAAATTGCACTACGAGGTTCTAAAACTGTAGCGTGGTGTACAGCTGCTGTGCACATTCTTGTAAATAGACTGATGAAGGTAGAAGATTATAGCAGTTGAAGGACTATTATAATAACATCTACCGAAAATTTGCAGTTACAACTACAAGTTGGATTTTCCATTTATTTTTAGGCGTACGTATTTTTCTCAATCTTGAATTGAATCAAAGTAAAAATGAGCCTATCAGCGTTTAGAATTCCTATGATACATTGCTGCATTAGGTTTTACTAGGGATCGACCGGGTAACAAAAAATCGAGTCCGAGCCGAGTCCGAGTAATTATGAATACCCACCGAGCCGAGTCCGAGTAGTAAAACCCGTACGTAAATTTTCAATTTTTGCTTTGTTTAATATGCAGCTTTTTTTTTTCTTTAGTATAGTTCTTTTTTGCTGTCATTTTCATTTCGTCCAGTTTTGTATTGCACATAGTATAACAATGAACGAAAGCAAAAAGGACGAAACCAATTTTAAAATACTGTAAAATACCAGTAATTCTTTCTTCCAAATTTTTTAATTATAAACTTTACGTTATTAAATAAAGTGAAGTCAAAAATTAAATTGACCATCAATTCTTTGTTCCAATTCTTATTTTTTAAATAATAAAGTGAAATGAAAAATAAAATGCATTTTGGTTACTTTATCTCACAATAGGCCTTTGTTGGCTTTAATCCTTTAAGCAACGATGTGGCCCAAGTGGAATAACGACGTATATATACGTCGAAACTTTTACGGGGAAGTGCGGGTCGAAAAATGCAATTTTCGGCCAAAATATCGACATGAGAAAAACTGAAATTCGCTACCCGATGTGTTGTGCATCGATTTCTGTAAACAAAACGTTGTGAACGATATCTATACTTTTATAAAAAGCTTTTTAGTTGAGTGCAGTCTCACTGAAAACTGCAAAAATGTGGTGTTCATTTCTATTGCCGAAGTTCAAGAACAAAAAACTGGTCATTTTCGACAGCGGTAACGATCAAACCAGTTGACTGGGCGCCGCAATCTTGAGTTCATTGAAAAGCTGGAATTCCTCTTTATCCGGGCCACTCAACACATTTTCTCGATGCCCGTTTGGCATTGGCCAATCAGATGGAATGTAAGAGGCTGTTTCTGGTTGTCTTGAGCTGCCTTTTCAAAGCAATTGGAAGATCGTGTTTCCTCATTGGCCAGTTGGCACCACGTGACCATTTTGCCGCTCTCTCATTGGCTGACGGGCCATTTTACAATAGCCAGCATGGCGCGTGCGCTTCGGATTTCACATGAGAGGTTATGTTCAGTTCGTTGTTGAAAATCACGAGAAAGATGATGTTTCACAACATTAAAAAATTTAAAACAGTAGCTGCGACGTATTACTAAAATGGAAAAGGAGCCTATAAACCTTCACACTATCGCTTATCAGGTGGGAACAACAATTTTTTAGCGTAACTATCGCCGACTTACGGACACGTTTTCTAAACACGGAGATTTTCAATTTTAGTTCGTTTACAGCCTGTAATTAAAATAAATTGGTTCTCCGAAACTATTCAAGCAATTTATCTGATTTTTTTCTGTGCACATTAATGAATATCTATTGCGTGCAAGTAGTTGTAGGGGGATCCAGAAAGTATAAATGAAACTATGAAAATAAAAAAAAATATTTTTCAACAAGGTTATTACCCTGTTTGTACTCGGTCGAATTTTTAACAAGCCGGGTCAAAAATAGCATTACCCGATACCGGGTCGGGTATTTACCCGGACTCGGTCGAACCCTAGGTTTTACACAAGGAACCTACTAACATCTGTTAAGTAGTTTCCATAACATCGCCTTTTCACAAAGATTTGCTCGACATTTAATGAACTGTTTAGAACAGGGCGAGAAAAAAAAGCTTGAGTTACTGACCCAGTTACTACATGAAAGGTTACAATAAAAAGGTTAAAAAATAGTTTGTAGGGGCCATATGGAGGAGACCTGCCACCACTGCTCCCCGCTCCTTTATCTTTACCATCCGTGTATTGGAAGGAGGTTGGCCTTCGCTTCCCCCCACCTCCTTTTTTTTGTGTAGTGTCTTGTAGAGGAGTCCAGCCTTCGCCATCGTCCCCCTCCCCAAGTAACTGGTGAAGTGGAACGAATACAGTGGAAGCCATGTCCGTTGTTGAAGTTTGTGGACTTTTTGTCCCATGTGTCTCATGGCCCAAGCCTGAGGAATATTGCCAGTGTAGGCCATTGAAGCTTAGCTGATTTGAAGAAACTGGAACACTTTTCATACTGCGTAATGCTGGGCTGACCAGAGGTGGGAGCAAGTGTGGCTTCTGTCCCTAGGCTCGTGTTTCAAGGGGTCCAAGCTGAAAAATCAAACTGCAAAAAAGTTTAGTGTGTTCAGTAGTTGCGCACATGCCCAAGCTTACGATGTGTCTGTGGTACTGATATAAAAAGGCTACAAAAAGAAAAAAGTTAAAAAACAAATTTTTGCTCAAGAACCCTAAGCATACCCTAAGTGAGGGAACCATGAGCTCCCTCTTCAGATACGTTAAGAAGCAGACTAAATCCCCTAGCACTATTCCACCTCTACACTATAATCACACCATTTTAACAGAATATTTGATGAAGGCCAATGCCTCAAACTCAATTTTTAGTGGAAACTTCACTCAGGATAACATTTCGCTGATAATTCCAAATCATATATCAAATGAGCAAAATAAGTTCCATTCTGATTCTTTCACTTCCTTGAATGACTTCTCACATGACGCTGTCAAGAAGTGTTTGTTTAAACTGAAAAATATTACGGCGATATGTCCAGATGGTTTTTCTAGTAACTTTTATCGACGACGCCTCGCAGATGTACTCTCCCAACCATTATGGATAATTCTAAATTCTTCATTTCAGGAAGGTACACTCCCTAAGCCATGGAAAAAGGTACGAGTTATTCCAATTTTTAAAAAAAGGTAATGCGGCTGATCCGGCGAACTATCGTCCGATTTCACTAACTTGTGTGCCATGTAGGATCCTGGAGAGACTTATTCGGGAGGAGATCATGAATCATTTGTCCAAATTTGACCTCATTCCTCCAAACCAATTTGGTTTCCTACCTGGTAGGTCACCACTCTGCAAATGCTAACTTGTGTTGCTGACTGGACACACTCTTGTGAATTGGGGATGCCGGTCGACATCGTCTGTGTCGATTTTGCCAAAGCTTTCGATTCAGCAGTACACAAGAAACTAATAAAGCTCCTAGGTATCGAGGGACTAATTTATGACTAGATTGAGGAATTTCTTACGAATAGATCCCAGGAGGTCTCTGTTAGTAATTCTTCCTCATGTGAGTTGCCAGTGACGAGTGGAGTCCCGCAGGGGTCGGTTTTAGGCCCACTGTTATTTCTCTTGTTCATTTCGGATTTGGCCCCGAAGTTTGGTAATGTAAAAATGCCTATGTTTGCTGACGATCTTAAGTTATATGGTAATATAAATAGCCAGATGGATCGTGACGCACTGCAGAGTAAAGTCAATTATTTAAATAACTGGTCGGATATGTGGCAACTCCCCATTAATACAGAAAAATGTAGTCTTACCTCTAGGAAATAGATTTAGAAACACTGAATACGTGTTGGGAACATCAATTCTTGAATGCATATACGAGACAAAAGATCTCGGCATTCATTTAACTATGAATTTAAATTCTCCACACATTGTAGCATTGTTGCGGCGAAAGCCAAAAGGGTTGGCTATATGATTAAAAATTGTTTCATTTCCGGAGATAAAACTAACTAGTAAAAGCCTATAAAGCTTATGTGAGACCCATTGTGGAATATGCGTGCCAAGTATGGTCTCTCTACTTAATCAAAGATATAAATACTATTGAATCTGTACAACGTACTTTTACTAAATCCTTGCCAGGCATGTGAGGTTTATCATATCAGCAGCTCTTGGCCCACATAGGGCTCGAATCACTCGAGTTGAGGAGGCTTCGTGCTTACCTCTCACTGACTTTCTCAATTCTTAGAGGCATTACAGATACCGACCCTCATGTGTTCTTCACAGTTCGTGGAAACAGTTTTACCCGAGGACACCCTATTAAGCTTGAGGTTAGAGCTGTTCGTAGGGACTGTACAAAATAGTTTTACTCAAACTGAGTTGTAAGATCCTGGAATAGTCTTCCTTCGGGGCTGGTTGGATCGGTGAGTCTCGCCCAATTTAAAAGGGACCTAAAAAGTACGACCTTTCAGATTTCATGAAGTGTTTTTAGGTTATTTTTAGATTTTATGTTTTAATGAATTATATGTTTTGTATATTCTATGTATATTTTTATAGACGTTCTTTTTACTCTTTAAAATGGGACCAGTATTAGTGGTGGCATGCTAGCCCTTCTGGTATCCCTATTGCTTTGTGTAATAAAATATACTTTTACTTAACTTTACAAATCCTACAAAAAGATGTGAGGGGACCACGGAAAAGTTGGAGCCATTGGCCTCATCAGACCTCTGGGCGGCTCGGGCGTAACTGTTGCGCATAGCCAGTTTGTGCATCTCACAAAACCATCATATGATCTCCATTTGGACTTCTTCCAAATCTAATGTTTCTATATGCTGTTTGAAAGTATACATTATCTGTTAATTTAGCATTCTTGTTCTCTAATGCTGTTATTCCTTAGAGTTTTTAAGTTGTTCAGGTCTGACCAGCTGCGTAACCCGAGTGCGCATGCGTGGGCGCATTCCCTCTTATAAAAGACCTGAAGGCGAAATTCCGGCCATCTTTTTTTCTCTAGCACTCTACAGTGTGAACACATGTTTGTTCCCGCTCCATTATCTCCTTTCGTTCAACATTCACAATGTCAAGAGTCAAGGTCGCCCAGAAAGAAGCTTCCGCCCAGAAGAATTCATAGCCCTCAACCAGCTCATCTGCAGTTCACCCTGCTGCTGCTGTTGTTGTCCGTCTTTCGTCCCCGCTTCTCGGCCCATCTGTCCTCCGGACTGACGTTCGCCCGCTTCGCCATCCCAAAAGATCTTCCTTACCAGCTTTACTGCATGGCTCTGCTGCATCCACCAGCAAGGACCTTTCATCTGCCATCGTTCTCCTTGCCCTTCAACCTTCCTTGTTTCCATTGGCACCGTGGCTGGCACGTCCAACACTTTCTCCGTTCCTTGTGGGCAAACCATCATCAAAATCCATGAGGACCCGATTCTGAAAAAACATTTAGGCTGACCTTCACATTGCCAAAGAGAACTACTCACACCTGAAACGAAAGGTCAAGTCCCATGCCTCCATCAATAAACATAAACGCACTCGCTCCCCGGCCGGAATGCCACTTGATCTTTCATCCTGTTCCTCTGGCCCCTCTCGAAGCACTCGAAGCTGCCTCAACAGTTCCACCTGGCCAAGCACTCTCCAAGATCGAAGTTAACAAACTTATGGATTAGGTCATTCGGGATTTTTCCTTCAAGAAAAAGCCAATTCGGCATTCGTTCCTGCCTTCCTCGCCCAGTAAATCCTACACTATGGCTTAGGTAACAACGACAACTTCAACTTCTTCATCTCACAAACGTCACCTTTCGCCCTCGACTTGTCCCAAAAAGAGACGCTGCTGCTCCCCTTCTGATGACACTGAGCACACTAGGTCACCTGACCTGCAATCGCCTTTCGTTGGCCTACTACACCGCTGTCTCGCCCGTATATGAGCTCCCATCAGTCTCA
Source organism: Lithobius niger (assembly GCA_023313725.1). Lineage (NCBI taxonomy): Eukaryota > Metazoa > Arthropoda > Chilopoda > Lithobiomorpha > Lithobiidae > Lithobius > Lithobius niger. The sequence goes on from JAHWFP010096909.1 coordinate 24,667, forward strand.
CTCCACGGAATTGGACAGTGACAACGACCTCGATTCCGCTGAATCTGCCCTTTCATCTGGCCATCCCGATAACTTTCTGGGAGCGGCTCCAATCAAGACGAAAGCTCTCGACACGCGCACTTTAGTGATAGCTTTCCCAACGACAAGGACTCGTCAGTTATCCCGCTTTCAGACCTCATGAAAACGATAGAAGATATGAGCTTGCTTTCTGTACGAGCCTTCCTCCCCTGATTCTGAACCAGTCAAGAACAGAATACTCTCAACTGGGTTTGGCTTCAGCCTACACAACCGCAACCCACGATGCCGTGCCGTCCAAGGGCAATCCACCACCCTGCTTACAACTCTCTTACGTAACGTTAGCCTTTTACTAGGGAAAGGTGAACCGCTGGAATTGGACAAGGACATTCCACCACCACATCCCTTCCGTGAGGCATGGTTTATCAAACCCTTCGGTGATGGTGCCGCTAACCCGAGGAACTTTGACGCCTACCCACAATCTGAATTTTTAACTTTCGAAGCAAAAATGGATTTCCGCACTGCACTCCATGTCCACAAAGTAGTGGAAGTCCGTTCTGCAGCTTTAAAAGACACGACAAGATCTTACGACTCTCATTAAGAGCAGCTTCTAAAGCTGACGTGGTCAACACTGCTGCTAATGCCTTGTGTGAAAAGCTTTCGTTCGAACACAACAGCCTTGAGGCCAAACGTCTTGCTTTTCTTATCAGTCAAGTGTTCAAGAAGGCATGTTCCGCGACGTTTCATTCGATACACTAGCTCGCCAAAGCCCTTTTCAACTCCTCTTTCCTACTTCCGGACATTGCCCTACAGTCGGTAACCAACCTCAGCTACTCAACAAAGCATATACTCCGAAACCAACCGATTCATAAGAATCTGACACCCTTTTTCGTGGCTTAATTCCAAAATTTGTGAATTCCAAAACTTGTGCCACATCTTGACTTGGCCAAAAAAAACACAACCTAAACAGAACTTCAAGCCTTTCTTCAACAATCAACTAAAACCCTGTCATCAAGGCAACAGACAACTGGCTACAGGAGTAATGCAACAACTACTATGACGACTCCAACTGCAACAGGTTCCCTATCGACAACTAGTCCTTTCGTGGGAAGCCCTGAAATCTAGGAAGGCGAAGAAACAACAATCACAGCTCCATCCCTGAATGCCGAAGCCGCTATTCATCTCCAGGCTCCAGAGGGAAGCCCCATAACAGCCAGTGATGCGAACCACGCCCTTTCGTCTCTACCCATAGGCAGCCGTCTGTCACTTTCGACTGGCTTGGGAAAACTTGCTTCAAATCATCAAATTCTCTCCATCATCAGCCACGTCCAACGTTTATCTCCAAACCAACCCTAATCTCACCCCTCACCATGGCAATTAATTTGCTCCTCCGGTCAGCGATTGTCTCTCATCCGAAATTCAAGACCTCTTAACGAAAGGAGCCATAAAAAACCAAATCTACTCTGTCCAGGCTTTTACAGCTCAATTTTTCTGCGACCAAAGAAAACTGGTGGTGAAAGACTCTTCTTCAACTTAAAACATCTAACTCAGAAGATGGAAAACTTTCATTTCAAAATGGAAACCGTAGACACCATTCGACAATCGCTAAGACAAAATGACTGGACAGTGTCAATAGAGTTAGAAGATGCATACCTACACGTCCCGCTCCACACCTCCGTACACTACCTCTTTCGTTTCATGTATCTGTAGTCTACGAATTTCAATGCCTCCCGTTCTGCCTCAACACGGCTCGTACTCAAACCAATTCTGATCCATCTCCATCAGACTCAAATCCCAGCAGATGCCTGCTTGGACGATTGGCTTCTCAAAGAACAAGGCCTAAACCAACTATCCCACAACCAGGACTTCACCATAAGCCTCCTCAACCGGCTCGGCTTCGCCGTGAACCTAAGAAAATTAAGGCTAACTCCAGCTCAAGAGTTCATCTTTCTAGGGGTTTCATTCAACCTCGCATCTGAAACAGTAAGGGACCATTCACAAAGTACGTCACACTTCGAAGGGGGAGGGGGGTCAGTTCAGTGTGTCAAAATGTGACGTCACACTTTCATATTTTATGTAAACAAAAAATGTTAATACTCTAACTGTACACTGACGTGCTCAGGTGTCGGAAAAGTAAGGGGCTGTAAACCTGCTTCTGGTTGAACCTCAGTGTTCTTTGAATTAAAGTGGCACTGTCACCGAATGAAAGTCTGCAGAATGTGGCAGCATCTAGCACTATCTAGTAATATCTGCACGTGCTTGCATCAAGAGGAGGAATGCACAATGCCATTTCTTTCAACGAAACAAGCCACGTGCCTTGTGGAATGTAAGGGATAGCTCATTGGGAATGTTAGGTTGGGAAAGACTTGAATTGAAGGTTTTCTGTTCTACCAGTTTTTCCATCCACAATACGACATGTCATTCATGGCTCGAAGATCTGAAATGGAGGAAATAACAGTGAGAGAGCCTCAGGACGTTCAGCAACCTGGCCATTTCTGACTGCATTCCTAAAGTGTGTATTGACTCGGAGATATCACCGTCGTCTGACGTCGTTGTATTTGTTCTGCGGAGCTTGGGTTCAACGCTTCGCAGAGGTGTTGAGTTAATGTTGTGCTACAGTATTGGCCTGATCTTCAGAGAAAAAAAGCATATACGACTAGGTTGTACTGTATGGCAGCCGAAAACGCTGCTGCTTCGGGAGATTTGTACTATTGCCGAAGACGTTAGTTACAGCCAAAAAGAATGCCAAATAAGATGCTACCTCTCTTTTCCTTAAAACGTTTTCCGGCTACGTGTTGCTGTGCTTACATTTTACTTTAAAACTTTGTGATGGCAGTGTGACAACTTAAATTTTGTACTTAACAATCATGTGTACTTACAATTGGTTTTAAAGCTAACAAAAATTTGTCAAGGAAAACTGCATAAAATGAATCACAAAATAGATGTTGCGATTTACATCCAAAAACTGTGCCTTACCGGCTGTCTGTACTGCTGAACAAAACTCCGTCGCTTAGCAACTTCCTCGGCAATGTTGCTTCGTAGTCTCAATCCTGGCTCCATTCATTCGAGAAGAGAACGGCCCCAAAATGCGCTCGTGCTCTTGTCGATTGTGAAAGATCCAAGGTATATCCTAGGATTACTGTCCCTCTCCGCCCAGAGATAACTTAGCAGATGTAGAGAACATTAATTCGACTATTTCCATTTCATCTTCCTTTATTAGTGCCTTCTCAATGTTAACTGGCTCATGGCAAATAAAATAAGCTTTTAAGAGTTTTGTGCAGATCCACAAAATTGCATTCCCAGAAAAAAAAATTCGGAAGGGTGACATACTTTTTAATGGAGGTATGAGTAGGTGTGACAAAATGTGACATGGAGGAGGGAGGGGGTCAAAATTGGCCAAAAAAAGGGTGACATACTTTATGAATGGTCCCTAATGCCTTCTCCAGAAAAAAAGTCGCGGACATAATAAGCGCTTCTCCCTCCTTTCGCTAGAAAGCTTGGCACTCTCTAAAGGAACTCGTCTCCCTGATAGAGAAAATGAACTCCATGGGAAATCTTGTCCCTTGCGGCAGATGGATGACCAGGCCACTCCACCACTTTTGCATCGATGCCTGGGGAAATCATCAGCAACCGAGCTCCCTCATACAGCCAACCGACGTGACCTTTCTAACAGGCATCATCCTGTGGTGGTCAGACGTCAAGACCATCTCGGAATCAGTTCCACTCCACAAACCCCAACTGGATCTTTGCCTTCTCACAGACGCCTCGCTGGAAGGTTGGGGAGCCCACATAGAACATCACAAAGTCTCAGGCACATCCAGATGACAATCAAGATCACATCAACGTGCTGGAACTAAATGGAGACCTCAATGTCCTTCACCACTTTCACAATTAAATCTCCGGGAAGGTATCCAAATTCAAGCAGACAGTGCGGCTGCCATGGCATACATACGAACGGAAGAAAGCACGAAACCCCGCCAACTTCACAAGATCACATCAGCAATTTTCAGACTCTGCATCAATCTAAACATGACGATTCTTCCACTACACATCCCAGGCAATCGGAACGTGATAGCGGATTCTTTGTCTCGCCACAAACTACTTTCCGGCAAGTGGACACTAAAGAGCTCCATCTGCGAATCTCTATTCAACATATGGGGCACCCCCTTGATAGACCTCTTCACCATGACGCACAATGCCAAACTTCGCCAGTTCATCAGTCCAGTCCCCGACAACCACGTGTGGGCAGTGGACACAATACGACTTCCGTGCCATACATACGAAAGGAAGGAGGCATGAAATCCACAACAACCAGGTGTGGGCAGTGAGCGCATTATTGCCTTGGGAGACCTCTACCCCTAGCTCTTCCCTCCATTTCTGCTACTATCCAAGATGCTCCAGAAGACAGCATCGACCAACGGCCTCTTCCTGCTAATAGCCCCAAACTGGCCAATGGCACCATGGTTCCGCAACTACTGAATCTACTCACAGGCACCCTAAGAAAACTTCCAGAAATTCCAGATCTGCTTTCTCAAAGAAAGAAGACCCCGTTCCCTCCCCCCACAAAAAAAATACAGCGCTCTCAACCTACACGGGAGGTTAAACTCATCAAAGAGGCAGAAATTCTTGAGGAGCAGGCCACCAGAATCGCAAGCAAAGCTACCAGGGAACCAACTGACAAAATTTACGATGGCCACTAGAGGAGTTGGTTTTTGTTGGTGTAACGCGAGGTACACCAATCCAGTCGAGGGGGGGAGGGGGCCACCCCCCTTTACCCAATCTACTGATATTCTTCACTGACCTTTTTAAAGAAGGCCTCAAGGGGTCCACAATCTTAGGGGTCCATCACTCAACACTAAACTTAATCTTTAAAGCTGCAAACAAGACTCACCTACTGGAGTATTTTCGCATCTCCTCACTTCTCAAATCATTCGAAGTCAAATGACCCACAATACGCCGCAATTTTCCTGACTAGAACCTTTAAATCGTCGTGAACGCTCTAATAAATCGCCCTATGAACTTCTGCTAAACTGCAGCCAGAACCAACTGACACTCACAGCAGTTTTCTTATTAACCCTCGCTGCAAGCTTCTGCTGCAGCGAAGTCCGAGCCTTATCTGTTGACCCAGCCAAACCCCCTTGTCAAACTCCCTAAAGCACTTGAAAAAGAAGCAAGACGTCACTTTCAAAACGGCCCTTTTCAGGGCCACCACATCCTGCCAAGAGTGAACCATTTTCCTGTTTTCGTGGTTATTTTCAATAAAGTGCGAAGTGTTTAACTTTTGGGGGAGAACCAGCTCGTAACCGTCGGGTACCCGCCCGCCACCATGTTTTGACAA
>JAHWFP010096909.1:35019-54881 GCA_023313725.1 Lithobius niger
CCGATATTTTTACGTTTTTGTGGGGAGTGGTGGAGTAGGTAGCTGAGAGAGCTCAAGACCCCATGGATAAACCGGGTTTTGTCCTATGTTTATTTCAGTGGGTGTGAATTTACTGCTTTCGGACACAGGATCTAGCAAGCAAATGCAAATGCCTGCAAATGAAGATATTAATCACAGTGAGAGGCAAGGAAATCTTGTTCAGTCTCTCGACCACATTAACCTGGGCGGGCGTGTAAATGTTTGCATAATGGTTTTTTGTGCCCAGCCCACGAACTACGTCAAATATTAGCAACAAAACAAGGTTCATTGTTCGAAATGATGCATTCAAAAAAATCCCCATCTGAGTACAAGACCTTTGACACATTCGGCAACTTGTTTTTTTTTTTTTTGGACGCCCTGAGAGCATACAATTCTGGCCTAGAACTGATATTTTCAAGGACTACGAGTTACAGGTAAAGACACAATGAAAACCAGGGATACTCACTTCCAAGGGGCATTGGGAGGGTCAATTATGTTCTGGAGTCCAACAGGCTTTGAAGTATCAGAGCCTGCTGGTCTGACAAATCTCTCAACTGCGTATGAACTATAAAATCTACAATCTCCCTCTTCATGCTACTCCATCCTACCAGTTCATGCTGCTTTTTGAGAGTTTTAAAGACTCTAAAATGGCTGCTAAGTGGTGAACAGTGGACTGCAGCAATGGCGTGGTGACATAGTGATTTTGGTAAATACGCTTTAAAATGTGTGCTACCTTTAGCTACATTATACGTTACGTGGAACATAGGTTTTACATAAGATCCCATCACACAAGCCGAGTTTCCCTGTAGTGGAGCTGTTTCCGTTAGTAGCTGATGTGCGATCAGCTACATTGCCTAACCTGGGAATCTGGTGCGATGACCATGTGTCATCAATCTGCATCTTCAGCATTTGTTCCAAAGTTGGGAATCCAGTGGAACTCTCAATTACCTTTACTCGTTCCACATCGGCCAGTAGTACAGACTTTCGTTTTCATCCTCGTATATTCTGGAGATTGCATCGGTCACTTGGTTCAAACTGCCCTTCTTGTAACGGATTTCAAAAGTCCATTCCTTGAAGGTCAATCTGGCCAATTTCTGGAGGCTGTTTTAAGGACTTCAAGAACAAGAGAGCCGAATGGTCAGTTTCGAGGAGTAAAGGCATGTTTTCAATTTAAGGCCTCAACTTTCGAACACAAACATTACGGCACCCATTTCAAGCTCTGAAACACTGTACTTTTTCTCGCATTCAGTCAATCTCCAGCTTGCAGATGAAATTGGTCAAGTCCACGTCCATCGGTGTGCTGGGAAATCACAGCTCCAAAACCGGAAGTTGAGGCGTCTGCAGAATTTAAAATCATTTATTCAGATCGGGAAGGGCCAAAACACAGTTTGCTGCTATATAGCATGTGACTATGGTTTATGCCATGCCACACCCAGGGTGCATTTTCCTTCGGAGTTCATAGGGAGGGGCTGCCTTGATATAGAAATCTTTAGTGAAGGCTCGGTAAAAGCTCACCATGCAAGAAATCTACGCAAAGAAATCTTGTGTTACCTGGTTCTGGAAATTCTCAGTACTTTCATTTAACCTTTTTGGGTTCTGCGACAATTTGTGAGGATGGATTATGCGCCCCAAGTAGGTTATCTCCTTGGTACAAAATTGTACCTTTTTCAGATTTATTGTGAATCCTGCTTATACCAGTCTTTCCAGTACATCTGAAATATGATCTAAGTGACTTTGCTAATCCTCGGAATGGAGTACCAAAGCGTCAATATAAATCGTGGCGTTACTGTAAAAGATGTCGCCATGTCCAAAAGCCGTGTAAAGGACGCAGGTCCATTGCACAACCCACATGGCTTTTTTTTAACTGCTCCATATGACAACAGGTGTATTTCTTCCTTCCTTCTTTCATACCAATCTGCAAGAAGCCTGATTACATATTGAGGATTATAAATCACTTCATCTTGCCTAGCAAGGAAAATGCTTGGCTGGCGTTGCTGGTTGGCTGACTGTCTTTTACGGTCTTGGAGTTGACAACAGTAGTCAAGACAGAATCACAGCCCCTGGCACACCCTTTTTCATGCAAGTACAGGTACAGCTCTCCAAGGGGACACTGAGCACTCAATGACGTCATCCCTGATCCACTCAAGCATCTGAGCATCAATGATTGCTATAGTCTCCTGTTGACAGGTCGATGAGGTAAACATATTGGGGGTGTGACTCAACCTGTGTCTTGTGTTGGTAAATGCGTACTGCCTCGTTCAGATGTCAATATATTTGGATTTATGTGAACACCTTCTCAGTAGTTTGTGTTGTGCATTAGAACAGTGCGTCTGTTGGATTTCTCCTCGTGGAACTGGCTCCAATAACGATTAACGGTAAGAAAGGTTATCCCGCCACTTTAACATTAAGTAAAGGTATAGGGCCAAACTTAGTTTTCTCATTTAGACCACATAAAGTTTAACATTTGGTTCAAAAACATGTTTAAGTTTCCCCTTCCAAACTGTTGCCTTAGCCCGCCAGTCTGCGTTACCAACTCTTTGCGTTTTTTGGCTTTTTGTAACATCGATTAGCCCTATGTCTCTGTTCCTACAAAACCAACAATTGCCACCCCTCGCCGAAACCCCAAAATGTGTCATAATGCTAAATAAATTCCTCCAGAATATGTGAAAAAGTACTATAGAAGCCGGATACGGCAGTGATATACCGTAAAATGCATCAGCTTCCGGAACCCCATACGGGAGCTAACAGCACACCCCAAGACCTTCAGGATTTGTTCGGCCTCCTGCAAAACCTTTTCCTAGCTGGGGCTATGGTGCCACTGCTTTGAGCTATTCAAGAAAAAAAAAGCCCGTTTGTTGACATTTCCCTCAAAGGATAGGGGACCAGATCCCTAAAACCAGTCGTTAACCTCTGCATGCAACCTTTGAGCACACATTTAAAACGAAACCATATTTCACAAGCAGGAGCACACCCGTAACCACCATACCGCCCAGCCCCCCCCCCAAAAAAAAAATAACAAAAAAGGACAAAGCGTACCTGCACAGTGTATTACCCCCCGCCACCACTTACCAAGCTACTCTACTGATGTTAATAAACTTTCGGGGCGAAACGTCTCCCAAAAAAGTTGCCCCTGGGCCCTGGTCCCCAATAACCCGACTGGCCTCTACGCCCACCAGGCTGCCTCTGGGTGCTGTGATATACTACTGCACTGTTCACACCGGACATTTCGTGCTCACGCAACTACGAAAACGTTTGTCAAAAGTAGCGGTGTTTTTACAGCTTTAAGCAACATTTATTGCGTGTAGAAATTATTAATATAATAATTTCTATTATTAACTTAATTATTTCCTTTAACTTAAGTTAATTATGTCCTTTCGTTAAAGGAAATATTAACTTTTTCGTTAAAGGAAATATTAACTTAATATTTCCTTTAACGAAATATTAAGTTTTTTTTAAATTTATTTAACAGCTCTCTTGGTAAGAGTTAGACGTAGTTTCAGTTTCGAACTCAATTCGATTAACATGAAATGTTGCCACAGGTTGGTGCACCGTGCTCCATCGGAGTTTGTGGAGCTATTAATCTTAAAACATGCAAGATGGTGTATGAGGTCACTATAAAGCGTGCACCTTGCAGGCATTCAGTGGCAGGCTCGAATTAAGCCATGACTTAAATACTCGATCATAAAAAAATTGGGGTGTAATAGGACGATATCTCGGTAACCAAGCGTTTTTGGATAAGTGTTGTATAGGACTTTTTGACTTGTCGTTACCTCCTTAGTATGCCCTGGAAGTTTGTCGGTTTTATTCTGAAACACCCTGTGTGTGTGTGTGTGTATGTATGTATATATATATATATACATACATACATACATACACACATATATATTATTTATTTATTTATTTATTTATTTATTTTTCTTATTTATTTATAATATATATATTAGGCTGGAGCCTGTAGCCAGTACCCGCCCCGGTAGCGCAGTGGTTAGAGAGCCCGGCTAGTAAACGGGATGTCCTGGGTTCGAGTCCCAGTCGGGGCAGTAGTCTTTTCTTTCTTTCTCAGACTAGTGTATTGTGTATCCTCACAAGGACAGTCTTTAATGCAGACTGCTTGCTTCATTTACCCTTTACCTTGTGATTTCTTTCTTTATTTATATATATATTAGGGTTCGATCGAGTCTGGGTAAATACCCGACCCGGTACCGGGTAATGCTATTTTAAAATTCGACCGAGTACGAACAGGGTAATAATTATTTGTTGAAAAAATTATTTTTATTTTCATAGTTTCATTTATACCTTCTACAACTACTTGCACGCAATAGATATCCATTATTGTGCACAGAAAAAATCCGATAAATTGCTTTAATAGTTTCGGAGAACCAATTTTTTTTTAATTACGGGCTGTAAACGAACTAAAATTGAAAATATCCGTTTTGAGAAAACACGTCCTTAAGTCGGCGATAGTTACGCTAAAAATCGTTGTTCCCACCTAATAAGCGATAGTGTGAAGGTTTATAGGCTCCCTTTCCATTTTAGTTGTACATCGCAGCTGCTGTTTTAATTTTTTAATGTTGTGAAACATCATCTTTCTCGTGATTTTCAACAACGAACTGAACATAAGTGCTCACATGAAATCCAAAGCGTGCCATGGCGGCCATTGTGAAATCGCCCGTCGGCCAATGAGAGCGCGCCAAATCGGTCACATGGTGCCAACTGGCCAATGAGGGAACACGATCTTCCAATTGCTTTGGAAAGGCAGCTCGAGACCGCCACAAACAGCCTCTTCCATTCCATTTGATTGGCCAATGCCAAACGGGCATCGAGAAAATGTGTTGAGAGGCCCGGATAGAGGGGAATTCCAGCTTTTCAGTTCACCCAAGATGGTGGCGCCCAGTCAAATGGTTCGATCGCTACCGCTGTTGAAAATGACCAGTTTTTTGTTCTTGAACTACGGAAAAAGGAATGAACACCACATTTTTGCAGTTTTTAGTGAGACTGCACTCAACTTAAGTGCTTTTTATAAAAGTATAGACATCGTTAACAACGTTTTGTTTACAGAAATCGATGCACAACATATCGGGTAGCGAATTTCAGCTTTTCTCATGTCGATATTTTGGCCGAAAATTACATTTTTCGACCCGCACTTTGCCATAAAACTTTCGACGTGTATATACGTCGTCATTCCACTTGGGCCACATCGTTGCTTAAAGGGTTAAAGCCAACAAAGGCCTATTGGGAGACAAACTAACCAAAATGCATTTTGTTTTTCATTTCACTTTATTATTAAAAAATTTAGAACAAAGAATGCTGGTGAATTTAATTTTTACTTCCCTTTATTTAATAACGTAAAGTTTATAATTAAAAAATTTGGAAGAAAGAATTACTGGTATTTTACAGTTTTTTAAAGTTGGTTTCGTCCTTTTATTTGCTTTCGTTCATTGTTATACTATGTGCAATACAAAACTGGACGAAAGCAAAATGAAAATGAGTGTAAGGAAAAAAAAAGAATGAAACCAAATTAAAAAAAGTTGTATTAAACATAAAGCAAAAATTGAAAATCTGCGACCCGGTTTTACTACCCGGACTCGGCTCGGTGGTTATTCATAATTACTCGGACTCGGTTTTTTGTTACCCGGTCGATCCCTAATATATTACAAATACACATACACACATATAATATATACAGCATGTCCCAGAAGTCCCGTACCAGTCAAATAAATCCTTAAGACTTGGATTTGGGTTGCTGATAATAGCATACTCGTATAGGAAGTCACCTATGGCGAATCCGAAGATGCCATCCAAAATGACCTTGGCAGTCGTATTCAATGTCATCCAATTTGTATATCCTAACCTACGCAAGATAGGGGCATAAAGTAAATTAAAAAGTTGTGGGGGATCGTGCTACTTGTACAACACAGGAAGCAGAACAAAAATCGCATGCAAAACAAGGAAGATATTGGAGAAAGAAGTTGGGTAGTGCAGAGAAGCTGTCCACGTGGCAGCAGGAAATACAGACATAGCTGAACCATCAAATGAAGCCGTAACAAAGATAGCATTCTTGCCTGGTTTTGTTAATACTGTAAAATAAACGTCAGAGGAGGATTTATGGCAAAAGAACCCGGTGAGCAAGCCCTGAAAGGTCCGATTTGTCACGAAAATTCAATAGCTTTTTTTGCTGTTCATATTCCGCTCTTAACCTGCATATTCATCATTTTTTACCCCAGAGCCCCCCAGATAAAGCGCCAGAGTTAATCATTTACACAATTTGAGGTTTTCTTTTACTGATAAGGTCCGTTTTAGGTAGAAGCCCCCGCCCCTGCACCCGTTAAATCCTCTCCTGATAAATGCCTACGACCGATGCGCCAATTAGACCGATGTCAAGACACATTAAAAAAAAAAATAATAATAATAATAATAATAATAATAATAATAATAATCTGCTTTATTGTACTAATGATGTTGTTGAAAAAAACAGTACAGGCACGAAGTCAATTATGACTTGTGTGTGCAAGCAATAAATAAGTTACAAATATAATCTTATGAAATTATAATATTATTATACATATTATACATATACAAGTGTTAGTGATTTACTCATTATGTTAGTATTATTTATCATCACACTTTCTATTATTATTTAGTCATTATCCATTTTTTTATCTCTCGTTCCATTACACTAAATCTTTTGATGTCTCTTAATGGTACCGGCAGTTTATTGTAATTGTATGGAATAAGATAGTTATTGCCTCTTTTTCCATAAGAATTTCTATATTTTGGTTCAACCAACCAGTTGTTATTGTTCCTTACAGATCTCTTAATTTTTGTTTTGTGTTCTTCACTGAAATAATTTTTTTTCAGTATTTCATATACATATGATTGTTCAATGTTCATTTTCCCAATATTAGCATAAATTTCTCTACTAACTAATTTTTTAGTTTGGAATAATACTTTTATTGCTTTGTTTATAACTTTTTGTAATTGTATCATTTGATTTCTTGAAGTTGAGCCATATATTGTGATCCCATATTTTATATTTGACATAATTAATGCATCAAAGATTGCCTTTTTATTGCTAATGTTCAGTACCTCTTTTAATTTATAGAGTATTGGTATTGTTCTTCTTATTTTCAAATTTAATTTGTCTGTATGGTTGTAGAATTTCCAGTTTTTATCTAGTTCGAGTCCTAAATATTTTATAGTATCTACAGTTTTTATTTTGTCACATTTACAATTTTCTTTGTCTTTATTACATTTATATGTACAAGTTGAGATTTCTCCCTCTGATTTTTGCATATGTGATGTTAGTATTGGTAGGTAACATGTTTTTTCATTGTTTAATATCAAGTCATTTTGCTGCAGATAAGTTTGTAAATTTTCGAAGTCCTTCTGTAAGTTTTTTAACATTTGTTTACTATTGTCATGTATTGATAAAAGGAATATGTCGTCCGCATATAATGTAAGGTTACATTTCTACTTTAAGTTTGTCATATCATTTATATAGATTATGAATAGTAATGGGCCTAATACTGAACCTTGTGGCACACCAAATTCAATATCTCCATTTGCTTGTCTTTTCACCAATTTTTACACTACACTGTCGTCCTTTCAAATAACTTTTTATTATGTTATACATTTTTCCTCTAAGTCCATGTTTGTACATTTTTTCTAGTAAAGTTTCTTTTCGTAGCGTATCAAATGCTTTAGTTAAGTCAATAAGTAAGGCTCCTGCAAATTTACCATCATTTAAAGCTCGAGTTACTTCATTATTTATGTTTTCAAGTGCATCTATTGTTCCTGTTCCTTTTTGATATCCATATTGATTTTTGTTTAGTATATTAAATTTTTTTAGAAAGTTTTCAATTTTTGTTGCAAAGAATTTTTCTATAATCTTATTTAAAACTGGTAGTAATGATATTGGCCTATAATTGTTTAAGTCAGCTGTATTACCCTTTTTATATACTGGTCTAATAATTTGTTTTTTTAGGTTCATTGGCCAAATTTCTTCTTTAATTATACTGTTTATTAAAATTACCATGAATTCACTTGTTTTTTCTTTTGTTGCAGCAAAATGTTCCATCAAGAAGCTATCGTATCCAGAAGATTTTTTTATTTTTATTTGATTTATTATTAGTATGATATCATTTGTATTAGCTTCTATTATCTCCATAGTTTTATTTACATTATTAGCCTGTTTATGTGTCCTTAGTTTTCTTGTACTATTATTATTTTTATTTATTAAATTTTGTTTTAATTTAGGTATCTGGTTTTGAAAATGTTCAGAGAAATTTTCGCAAGTCTCAGAAAAATTGTCTTGAAAGTTCATTTTAATCTGCGTTTCAATATTCTTAAGGTTGGCATCTTTTCCAATTAATTAATTTATTTTAATCCAAGTTTTCTGACTGTCCCCTTTATGTTTTTGAAAATAATTCCCATAGTAAGTTTGTTTGGTTTCCTTAATTTCTTTGTCTATTTCTTTTTTAAGTTTTTTGTATTTTTTGTTCAGCTCATCCAATTTCTGTTTTCCGTCATATTTACCATTTTTTATTGTACTCCAAAGAATGTTCTTACCATTGATTTTTTTTGGAAGTACCTCGTTCATCCATTCATTTCTCATTACCATCTTTTTATTTTGTGTATTATTTTTTTATGCACAGTTTTTTTAATATATTTGTGTTATCGTCTCCTCTATTTTATTATATATTTCATTAGGGTCAGTTATTCCTTTTAATACATTCCAATTTACTGATTTCAATTCTTGAATGATTTTTTTATTATTATATTTATATTTTTTGTTTTCATGGTCGTTTAGTCCTTTTTTATTTTTTGGGGTTATTTTTATTTTATCGATTAAACTTACTGCTGTATAATAGTGATCAGCTAATTTTATTGTAATAACTGTTCCTTTACATTCCAACTTATCTACTTTAGTAAAGATTAGGTCTAAACATGGTTTGGTTAATTTGTTATTTCTTATTTCTTCTCTTGTTGCAGTTTCGATTTGTTGGTTGTAACCATAGTAGGCTATAAGATTTTCAAACCTATGTATATCATTTTTTTCACTTTCATTTTGGGTTTCTACCAATGTGTTAAGATTAAAATCACCAATAAAAATTTTATTTACACATTTTAGTTTTTCTTTGAGTTTCAGTAATTTTTTTAACTCACTGGTGAATTCATTTCTTTTTGATGATGGTTTCCTGTAACTAACAACAAAGTTGTATTTTTTGTCGTTATTTTCAAGTAGAATGTCAATAGCATCATTTTCTCCTATTTTTATGACGTTGCTTAAAATTACCTTATTGTTCTTAGTTTTGACAAATACCATTATACCACCTCCTTTTTGTTTTTTCTACACACCTCATATCTGTCATATCCAGTTAAATTGTAGTTAATTGGTTCATGCACTTTTAAATTAACTTCTGTCAGTGCTATTATATCCCATGTTACTTTACTTGCTTCAATGTCAATTAGACGTTTTTCCCAGTTTTTCCTACAGCTTCTAATGTTCACATGGATACAGTTTATAGCATTTCCGCCATAACATTTTTTCCTATTATCCTTGAAAGATTTAAAATTACTGTACACGTCATTGTTGTGTTCAGTTTCCTGCTCCATTTGTGTTTGCTGCACTTTCTTCTGCTAGTATTTTTGCTTTAAGGTTAACCAAGTCATCTTCACTTTTTATCGTGTACACCTGTTTTTCCTTTTCATTTTTTCTTAGTTGCACTTTCCCTTCTCTGAACCACACAAATTTGAAGTATTGTTTCACCTCTTGGTTTGTTTTCCAGATTAAGCTTTTGTAAAATGGAGTCACGTGTTCATTAACATAGATTTTGTTGTCGCTTATTTTGTTGTATAATAATAATAATAATAATAATAATAATAATGAAGATTTATTTCTAGAAAGCAAAACAGAAGACCAACGGGATACTGAATATCGCTGGCTCTGGTTCTGGGATTAAAACACTATTAAAAACACATTAAACACTATAACCTGACCAAACAAAACACAACCAAACCAAACCCCCAAAAAATGAGAAAACTACACACGTAATAACCCGACTACAGTAAATTTACAAGAAAAGAAAAGCAAAACACTAGGGCCCAAAAGGGTGAACATATTTGAGCTAAAAAATTTAAAATCACAAAAAAATAAATGGGTTAGTTAAGTGTGCATAAGAATTAGATTAAAAAAGAATTGTAACTAAGTAAAGCCAATCATAAGTCCTTCCGTAGAAAGTGAGGTATGATTGTTCTAAGCAGGAAGTAAACTTGTTATGATCATGCTATCAGCACGGCTGCAACAATGGAGAAGCACGGCAACAACAACGGAAGGCTCGCTGTTTGTTCGAACGATGTTGTTTGCCCGATGCTGCTGACTTTCATTCGGTGACAACCTGCCTTTAAGGTCACAGCTGTTACCAGGACTCCATTCGACCGAATGTGCTCAGTCACAGGCAATGGAGAGGAATACAAATCACTATGCTCTAAAACGGCTCAACGAAGGAGTAATAAATGGACAAAAAATCGCAGCAAATAGGCTAATATTAAGATAAATTGGAAATAAGCCATCAGCGAAAATCTTACTCCAGAAATACCGTAGTACATACAGCAAGGCACTAGATCTGTATGATTTTCTCTGATAGCGATTTCCAATTTACCTTTATTTTATTTGCAGCGATTTTTGCCTGTTTCTTCTTCGTTGAGCCTTACGAGCGTGTATTGATTGTATTCCCTCTCCATTGCGTATACATTAAAAAAAAAAGCGTTAAGTGCACAAGTCAAATAAAACGACGTTTCGGAATTTAACCTATTCCGTCATCAGGTTTTAGCTAAAATTAACACATGACAAAAACTGCCGTGTTACCAAGCATCAATGGTGGTTAAAAGAGGTATGTATATACAATTTATAAAAAAAAAAGGGAAACCCCACACGTATTCCCTTTCAAAAAAGGCGAATGCGGGAGGCCAAGCAGTGAGCCCTGTCATTTCTCTTGGAAAATCCAATACAAGCAAGATATTACTCACTGCTTCGCCTCCCGTATTCGTCACCTTTTTTGAAAGGGAATACGTGTGGGGTTTCTTTTAACCACCATAATGCTGGGTGACACTGCAGTTTTAGCTAATACCTGATGACGGAATAGGTTAAATTCCGAAACGTCGTTTTATTTGACTTGTGCACTAAAAGGCTTTTTTTTTTAAATTTGTCTCACGCAGGTGCTTCTTGTTTGCAGACCGTTGCGTATGGTTGAACACATTCGATCGAATGGAGTCCTGGTCACGTCTGCAACCAAAACAGTTTTAGTGAGAGTTATATTTCGCCAGTGGACAAATGGCCACATCGATAAAGGTGGTATGGTAGTGATCTGGTGATGAACTGGGTTCGAATCGGGGTCACATCACTTGAATAACACGCAAGTGCATAGAGGTGGCTTACTTTGATTTTCCTTGATGGATTTTTCTGGGTTTGACTAGGCTTAGGTTTGTTTTCTGGGTTTGAGTGACGCTAACTAGTACGCTCGTTGTTGAATTTTGCCAAGAGATGGCAGCATGTGACCCAAACACTGGCGGCGATCTGTAGAGTGTACTTTTCCACGGCAGATGGCAGTGGAGGTAACATTCCCGCGCTTGCTCAGATGGCAGAGAGGAACAGAGGGGTGTTTGTACCGCCTGAAAATGAAAAGCAAATACTCGAACGCGAAAGACTGATCGCGACGAAAATTTTTATTTATCACAGAAAATTATATACAGAATACACTTGTGTGATGTTAATACCAGTTTCAAGGCACTAGTAAAAGTAAGCCATTTAGCCAACAAAAAAATCTGTTGCGATTGTCTGCTCCACAGGCCTCCACAGGCGCGACAGGCTCCACAGGCGCCACAGGCTCCACAGGCTCCACAGGCGCGACAGTTGTTAACATTTCTGCTTGAATAGACGTTCCCCATAACTGACTTTCGAAAACAAAAAGGGAGCCAATGATGTCGAACATTTTTCTATGTAAGGCACAGAATATTGAGAAATAAAATCTCTGGGGTAATTATCATACGTAATATGCCAACAGCTAAGGAAATTATCGATAATTTTTTTTCAACTCGAGTGTTTTGGCCAGCATAAACTCGAGTGCTATTTAGGCAGATATTAATTTCACGAGTGCGAAGTACAAGGGAAATTACCTGCCAATAAATAGTACGAGTGAGTTTACTGGGCCAAAACACGAGTGTTGAAAAACATTTGATAATTTCCAGTAGCTCACGGGGTATTTAGTTAGAGAATTTCTCGTCATTTTTCATTGTTTTACACTCTAAATCTGTTTAAATCTCTGTCGGCGCGCCTATATTTGCGCCACGCCTCCAGGAATAAAATTCATACAAACAAAAACGTCAAGTGTGCCGTAAAAAAGGGGTTATATGATTGAATTTTCACTTGTTAAAATGTACTCAAATAAAAATTGATGATTTTTAATTGAAATAATCAAATGTACAATTGAGAAAATTCCATCTGTTCAAGTGCTGTTGTGCTTTACGTTTTAAATATATGATTGGTAAAGCACAACAGCACTTAAACAGATGGAATTTTCTCAATTGTACATTTGATTATTTCAATTAAAAATCATCGTAACCCCTTTTTTTTATGGCACACTTGACGTTTTTGTTTGTGAATGTGGTACTTACTTTGACTGTTCATAAAAACGTAAGAGAAAGCAACAAAATCAATTACGTACTACAATGGCGTGTAATAAATTACAAACCGGCACTCTGAATTTGTTGTTAGGTTACGTTAGAGCTAACGACGCAGCCGCGCTTCGCCATCGATAGGGCTTCAACGTATGAATGCAGGCGTTGCTAGGTTACGCAAATGAACGACACAGTGCGTATTTCGAAAGAAAGGCCTTCGGGGTTGTCTTTGCTAAGAAAATGCATATTTATTTGAAATGAATGCAACAAACGTGTCGAAACATGTCGATATAGTAACGTGTGAAGCGAGTGCCTCCTAGAAGCGATCAACTTCAGAAAATGCTGGCCATGTTTTGTTTACAGTGCGTCGACCAATGAAAGCTACAGGATATTCCCTTACTGATTGAGTTTTAAATTTAGCCAACGAACATCGACTTACAGTGACACATTTTGTTTTCTTCCCGACAAAACGAGCACCATGCCGACTTACACTGAAAATTTCCCTGACCGAAATTTGCTCACTTGATCGTGTACTAAATTCGCCCAATCACAACCGACTTACAGTGAGAATTTCCCTGACCGAAATTTGCTCACTTGATCGTGTACTAAATTCGCCCAATCACAACCGACTTACAGTGAGAATTTCCCTGACCGAAATTTGCTTACTTGATCGTGTACTAAATTCGCCCAATCACAACCGACTTACAGTGATAATCACGCAGTAGTTTGCAAAGTCGATGTTGATTGGCTAAATTTAAAACTAAATCAGTTAGGCAATATCCTGCAGCTTTCATTGGTCGACGCAGCGTAATGCTAAACCGTGCAAAACATGGCGAGCGTTTTCTGAAGTTGATACGCTTTTGGCAGTCACTCACGCTTTTGGCAGTCACTCGCTTTAAACGTTACACAGTTGACACGTTACGATACGTTTGTTGAATTCATTTCAAATAAAAGTGTGTATTTTCCTACCAGTAAAAGTCCGGAAGGCCTTTCTTTCGAAATACGCACTGTGTCGTTCATTTCCGTAACCTAGCAACGCCTGCAATCACACGTAGAAGCCGGCGGCGAAACCCGTTAATCCGCCTGTGTCGTTAGGCCTAACGTCAACGTAACCTAGAACAAATTCTGAACACCGTTTTGAAATTTATTACGCTCCACTACAGTCCGTAATTGATTGTTTTTTTTTTATTTACTCTTGCAATTAAAAAAAAAAAATTATGTACTGCATTTATTAATTTATTATTACGGAATTGTTTAAAGTAAAAAGTTTGCAGGTGAGCGCCAATGAAAAATTCTTCAGCGGCGGCGAATATCAATTTTATTCCTGGCGGCCGTAGTGCCAATCGGCACGCCGATATTTGGACGGCAGCGCGACTTTTATAAAATTTTTAAATGTTGCATACGAAATTTAGTGCTGAATACTGAAATATGACGTGAAATTCTCTAACTAAATACCCCGCGAGCTATTGGAAATTATCAAATTTTATTCAACACTCGTGTTTTGGCCCATTAAACTCACTCGTGCTATTTATTGGCAGATAATTTCCCTCGTGCTACGCACTCGTGAAATTAATGTCTGCCTAAATAGCACTCGTGAGTTTATAGGGGCCAAAACACTCGAGGTGAAAAAATTACCTGATAATTTCCTTAGCACTTGGGATATTACGTTTGAGTATATCCCGCTTACTACCATGGTGGAAGGTAGAGGAAGAGAGGGTGTTATCGAGGAAGAGGGGTGATAACACCACCTCTTCCTCGGTAATACCCCTCTTCCTCGATAACACCACTTCTTCCTTTTCTTTGCACGCATGCTCAACTTGTCGAGCAAAGCTTAAACCGGATGCCAACGAGTTAGCCTAACGACCCTGTCTTTTGACTCACATTATATCCCAGCAGGAGAACTCGACGTTTTCATTATGATTTTCATATTTTTACATCAAACTTTACAATTTTTTACGCTATTATCTTATAATTTTTCTTCGGCCATCTATTGGCATAAATAATTTTAATTTTTACCGCATTAGTCTTGTAATGAAGACTGTGCTCTTCAAACCTAGAGGAGAGGAGGCCTAACTCCTAAGCAAATAAAACTGGGAACTTTTATTTTCATTAATGGCCATATAGGCCTATCTGAATATAAAACCTCGTATTCTTCAAGAAAAGTGGACTCTAACGTCTTCATCCTTCACCCCAGCACAACTGGAACAATATCTTGTAATCTGCGAAAGCAGAACTCTGAAATTCAACGCCAAGATAAAAACCGGTCACCTCTGCTAAACCAGAAACCGTCATAACGAAGACGCCCGGCCGTTTTTCATTTCTGTATACTTGTACATATTTAATGGCCTATTTAATTTTTGCTTTTTATTAAAACTTCCAGTTGTTCGATTTGTTGCCCCAGCAGCTAGTGACTAGCCTTCAACCAAATTAAACCTGGCTTCGTTCTATTAAAACACAGTTATTAAGAGATATCACAATGTTCATAGTTGGCATTTCCGCTATTAATCTGCCTTTTTGTATATATCCAGCCAACCCTACGATTCAGTACTCCTTGTCTCTGCATAGCAGAGTACTCCACTCATGCTGCACAGCCGCGCTTGAGATTCTAACTCAATCCATGTAGGCCCACGAGATCATTTTTAAGTTAACACTAGCACAAATCTCAAGGCAGAAAGCTGCCAGTTCCTTCCCCCCCCCCCCGCCTTACGTGCAGCTCTCGACTCGGTCCTCCCTTTCCCTCCTCTTATATAACCAGACCGAGCCCAATATCGATAGCAAAGCTCAGCCAGATTTCCACTAGTCACTACGCTCGTCTGGAGGTCGAGATGTGTTTAGCAGCGGCATACCATGCCAGGCATTGTGAAAGGTAGTAACTTCGTGCAGTTTAACTTAAAAGTTTGATTTTAGGACAATATTCTATAGTTTAACGTTAAATTAGTGGCAAATTTGGGTATTTTAATGGGGATCGCGGCAATATTCGATTCTAGTCTCCCCATTAACGTCAGGGTTTAAGGTCCCCTTACTAAAAACTGGCTTTCCAGTTTAAACTTAACTCAAAAGGTTATTTTTATTCTAACACTTGGATTTAACTGCGGGAGGTTATTTTGATGCATCGGCTTTCAACTTGACAATCTAACACTATAACTTATAGTAGTCTAACTTATAGTCTAACTTATAGTAGTTCTAACTTATAGTAGTCTAGAACACCCCCTTAAACTTAACAACAAGTGGCACTTGAGAAAGTATGTACTTCAGTATACATATACTTTGGTCGCAAATTAAGTATTTACTCAAGTTACGTGGACTAGTCTAGAACGCCAGACTTGAGTGTCAACTAACCACTTATACAAGTACCAATTCCGTCGTCACTGAAGCGTAAAGCCTATACTTTAAGTGGTCAGTGTGACTACATTCCCCTTCTCTGTGTAGAGCCAAAACCATTATTCATATGTCGTGTACTAATGATTATAACGTACGTAATGCTACCAATTTGCACAGCAAGAGTGCAGTCTCATTGGCGAATTGGTTCAACACGCATGGGACTAATCAGCGACAGATACAAAGGCACAGCCACAATTGAGAAAAATGATTACTATTGTTGAGTTTAGCACTGACCTCGGCGTTACCAAGGTGACGAAGGATGGCTAAAGAGATATTGGGAGAACATTGTTGCCATGGCGTTTACCACGGGAATATGTAGACGAAAATATCTAAAATAGGTGGTGGCAGATCATGAGAAAACGAACCCTAACTTAATTACAGAAAAGGTGGTCTGTGCAGTGACGAGATACAACCACTCGATGCAGATGCAAAAATAGTCTACAGAGTAAACTTGAAAAAAGGTAAAAAGGGGGGCAATCCCTCTATATCTGCGCCGCTGTGACCTCTTATACTCAGGGTTTATCAGAGCTCCCAAAGAAGGCTCAGAACTCAGGCAACCACGTTGATTCCACAGATACTGTCGTCCGGTAGTACCCCTTGTAATTGCCTGGCTTTGTACTGCACACAGACGTTACTGTATAAAAATATGTGACTATCGTGGGCTGACCCATAATAGCGGGCTTCAACATTTGTGAAAAGAGGAGTGCAGTACATATGCATTGTGCATTCCCAGGCAACGTCGCCTTCCTTTTACGAAATACCTGTCTGTTCGGTATACTGTCCGACACTTGCAACATCTGCCGGAAATTGCGGTGTGTACAGGGTGGTTCAAAAAAAACTGAGGACCTAACATTTTCAAAGTCCAATTTTTCTAGTTAGCACCCTTCAGAACAAGGATAAGACAGAAATCAAATCTAATAAAACGGAAGATTTCTGTCTTCTCCTGGTTCTGAGGGGTGCTAACTAGAAAAGTTGGGCTTAGAAAATGTTGGGTCATTAGTTTTTTGTGGACCACCCTGTACATGGGTTCTCTTACTTCTATGTTACAGAATCTCTATTGCACTACTGTGGGCTTATTGCCTTCGAATGTCCCGTTCCTTTAAAGCAACAATGATCCTGGCGACCCTTGCACAACGTGAAATGGTTTCCTGTGATAACCCCACAGTGTCACTACAATTTGCTGGCTGCTTCCTGTAGCAAAGTAACTTGCTGCAATTAGTAATTGCTGCATTGTTGGAATCCAATTTCTACGCAGGATGTATCGTTTCTGTGATAATGCTATGACATTGAGGAAAGTTGTTTAGTTTAGTTTAGTTTATTGAGCTTAAGTGGTCCGCTACACCACTTATAACATCTGAAATGTATAGGATCTAACAATCACGAGAACGCGCAGCGCCCGAGGTATTGTTGGACTCAGCACGAGGGAAACGGATAAGATCCTCGTTCTCAACAGTTTTCGCCTTCTCCGCACGACCTGTCATTTTTACCACGCGTAGACTTATTGTTGCATTTGCACTAGTGCTAACGATAGTGAATGCGGCGTACAAACGTACTAGTGAAGTGAAGATATGATGGTGGTGGTGGCAGCGTCTGATGTTTTGCACGGTAACCAACCACTGACAAAACGAGACAAATGCAGCATATTTGACAAGAACAATTAGAGCAAACGTTTCATGTTTCCACGTTAAATTTCCAACAAGGGTGTGATGTTGTGATGAATTTTACTTCTTGAATTAAGCAAGTTTCGCAGTCTATTTTTTTTACGTTGCAGCGTACTTCTGAATTTTAATAATTCTTGAATACGAAATCTTCGTATGTTTTTTTTTGTTGTTTTTTTTTTGGTTGTTGGAAGTATTTAATCTGTGTTTCATTAATAAAATAAAAAAAAGGAGATTTGTGTCGTTAGCGTTTATGCCGCATTTGTGACACACGTGAAACAAAAAGGAAAAGTTGTGTAGAGATATCGCAGGTCCCAAAACCAAAAACCATTGTTTGCGATCCTACACTGTTCCATTGTTACAAGAGTGCGGGGAAGCAGAAAGCGGTTGAGAAGTTATTCAGGATATTGTGTTGCTGTATGGAATCCAATTCCTCCTCGACGATCCCTGAGGTCTTGCTCATCGTGGGTCTCCCTCAGAGCTTCACTGCACTACCAACTTGGTACTTAAGGGTATTCCACAGCACACTTGGAAGATACTCAGTCTTAAGGGCTTGCCAGTTCTAAGGAGATTCTCAGACTACTGTTGTGGCACTTAAGTATGTACTTTAAGCTAAGTGGGTATCGAGACTACCACAGTTAGGCTTGGTTCTTTGTGACCCCGTAAGTGTTAAATATGGTGTAAGGTTTGGCAGCAGCATGTAAACTGCCGTTTTCAGGGTTGCATTTTAAATAACGACTTTTATCTTGCAAACGTTTATATCTAGTCTAAATTTGTACCAGCCGTATTCTCACTTTGTGAATTCTGACGTTGTTGTAAATCGCATTCTTTTCATTTTATTCAAACTTGAATTGTTGAAACTAACATTACTTGCCATTTTCTAAACAATATGTAAACCGAGACTTTCAGTGAAAGAGCAATTCTGTTTATTGTATCTTTAAACTAGCTGTAAAACCTACGTCAAGTTGTTTTTGGAGTTAAATAAATACTAAAAACTTTGTTGTTTCAAATCAGTCGAACTTCTTTACTTGCAGTGATTTTTAGCTAGCCTAGCTTTAATTATTCTGCCAGTTAAAACCTGTGGTTTCTCTTGGTGGCAGCTTACCGTTTAGGACTCCAATTACTAGCCTAGGCATAGAATCCTCGACCCCTCTTCGAGTTGTCAGTGATTGCTTTTCTTGATCTAAAAGTATCCACGAAAACTAAGACCAAAAGTAACTTGAGATGAACCGCTACTGAACACCAGACTTCGACGATTGCTAAAGCACCACCGTCGCAGCAGCCGCCGTTACAGCTGGTGGCAGCGGTGGGATGTATGGTGCTACACCCGAACACCTTCCGTTATGGCTCCCACTTGCCATTCTACAACCGCAGTCTTGTTCTCTACACCTTGAGATCAAGAAATCAGAACTTTAACAGTCAATCATCAGGGCCAATCCAGACGTGTATGCAGTTCCTGTTTTACGAAAAACCAATCCAGAAGTTCCCAACTGTAAACACCCGTTCCTGCGAGCCTGTATCCAGTTCGACCATAGCCAGGAAGCAAGACTCCCGTTTTCCACAAAAAGAAAGATGTCCAACTACATCGTTTGTCATCTTTAAATCCTGTTTTGTCCTTAGTAGAGTGTTCTTGTGTATGCCTAACAAGGTAATGGTTAACGGAGAAGTAATTAAATTTATGCTCCTTTTAACTCTCCATGATTAAATTACGGCTGTGATTTAACTTTTATTTTTTTAAACTCAACTTCTTGAAGAACCGAAAATGGCTACTCTAGAAAGCGTGATCGATAACATTCGAAATAGAGACTTAAAAGCATCCTGTATTGCGCTAGGCCTTAAACGTAGTGAATCCAGACAAGAATCAGTAAAAATTGTAGAAATCGCTTTAGCAGCAAATAAAATTAATCTAATGGATCTGGATGATTCTCTGGCCACAGCCATAGAAAGGAGAGATGTCACACTCGCCAACAAAATAGCTATACAGCTAAAAATGGACGAGTCAGCACAAAAAGCTGAAGATTTAAGACTTAGAGCCCTAGAGTTAGCTAGGAGTGATGCTATTAGAGTTCATGATGCCACGGAATTGGAAAAAGCCCGAGTCCATGCAATTTTAATGAAAGATAAAGAGCT
>JAHWFP010096909.1:54981-77592 GCA_023313725.1 Lithobius niger
GACGCAGTGCGTTTGTTAAATAGATGGAATGTTAAATCTGAAATAACGTCTTTTCTTGCAATTTTTGAAAGGACAATGATAACTCAGAGGATACCAGACGATCAGTGGGTGGTAGGGTTACAACCGTTACTGGGAGATTTATTAGTCAAAGTATGTTCACAACTTGAGGCTGATAAAATGCACGACTATCATGTAGTTAAAGTTAAACTTCTTGCTAGATTTTTACAAACCAACGAAGCAGTGCAGGTGAGGTTTAGAAATTTAGAGAAGGACCCTGAACAACTGTTCAACGACCATGCATTTGAACTTAAAAGTTTGTATGATCAGTGGATGAGCCTCGCTGAAGTTAATAGCGATTACGAAAAATTGTCAAATTTGATTTTGCTTGAATAATTTTATAAATGTTGTACACCTGGACTACGCAAGTGGCTGCCGGATCACCAGAAGGAATTCACTCTGGAGGAAACGGCAATTCTTGCCGACGAGTGGACGTCACACAATAAGCAAATTGTAGTTGAAAACAATTTAAAAACTGATAAAACGAAAAATCAAACTGGCGCACAGACAGGCTGCCAGAAACAAGGTGGCAACCAACAGTCATCTCGTAACAACCAAAATGGTTACAAAAATCAGGCTAATAGTTTTAAACCAAATAGTAATCCCGTAGCTGCTAAAGCAGATAAGTCGTCTGACGATTCTGCTCAGTCAAGCAATAAAGAGTTTGACAAACCCCGTAAAAAGCCAAGCAGTGGCCTTTGCTTTTATTGTGACCAGCCCGGCCACATTTCTCGTTTCTGCCGCAAAAAGATAGCGGATGAAGAACAGGGCAATAAACAGTCAAGTGTTCATTTTGTAACCAGATCCCCTCCTGAGATTGTTTTCCAAAAGACATTCATGAATGGGAAGTAAATGGTCGAAAGTGCTCTGTGTTACAGGACACTGCTAGTACAGATGATGTCATCGCCAGGGAGCTTGTTCGTCCCGAGCAATTTACTGGAGCATATACTCACTGTAGAAATGCTCTCACCGACCAAACAACGGCTCGCGCTATAGCGCGCATCAAAGTTGAAACGCCTTACGGACAATTAGTAACAGAAGCTCTAGTTACTGATTATATGGGCCCACATTTTCAAATGTTGCTTGGTGTCCCATCCCAGAGTATACTGGAAGAAAGAGGTATGCAGCCATGTGCACCTTTAACAAATGCAGTAACTCGTGCTCAAACGAACGAAAATAGCACCAAATCTCCCAATTGCTAGGCCAAACTATCGGGAGGTCAGCAGTGAAACTGAAAGTGACAATGACTCTATTAACTCCGAGTCAGATGACATCTCCCTTCTGGCTTTATAAATCCAACAGTAGACAGTCTGGATAAGGCAATTTTAGGTCCCCAAACTGACGAGTTTTTACAATTATTAAATATTGACAAACCAACCTTTGCTGAAATGTAAAAAGTTTGCCCAACACTAAAAGAGTGCTGGAAGACTGCAGAAAAAACTGCAGATGAACAGGATGAAAACAAACAATTTTTCATTAAAAATGACTCACTATTTCGTAAACCATTTAAAACCCTTGGTAAGCCACTTATTGTAGATCAACTTGTTTTTCCACTTGAATGTAGGAAGTTTGTTTTGGAAACAGCACACGCTAATGCTTGGGCTGGACAACTGGGTAGATTGCAAATGAAAGATCGTGTTTTGTCTAATTTTTATTGGCCACACGTTTTCACCGATGTTGACACATTCGTTCAAACCTGTTTGACTTGCCAGAAAACTGGCAAAACTGGCCAGAAATTTGTAGCACCCATGGTTTTAGTACCCATGGATGGGGAACCTTTTAGTCGTTTTATTGTGGATATCGTAGGCCCCATCAAACCTACTAGTAAGGCAGGCTACAAATATATTTTGTCATTACTTGACCCGGCTACGAAAGCACCGGAAGCAATACCGCTCGAAGCGGCTGACAGTCAAAGTGTTGTTGATGCCCTACTCGAGATTTTTTCAAGACTAGGCTTCCCGGCCGAACTGCAAATGGACTTAGGTTCTTGCTTCAGCTCTGAATTAACAACTTCATTTCTTGAAAAATGTGGTGTTAAATGTATTAAGTTGTCTGTTAATCACCCGCAAAGTAACGCTGTGGAACGCTTCCACCGTACACTGAAAGCTGTATTACGTGCAGTTTGTCATGAACACCCAAAGGACTGAGAAAGATGTGTGCCAGGAGCAATTTTTGCGTTACGTACTGCTCCTCATGAGAGTACTGGATTTACTCCTTCCGAATTAGTTTATGGTAGGACCATTAAAGGGCCACTTGATCTTTTAAAAAGTCAGTGGGTAGAACCCGATGTGCACCCGACAGTTTTGGAGTATATTTTAGATCTTTTACAATGCTTCAAATACTCAAGTGAGATTGCCCTTGAAAACATGCTCAAAGGTCAGCTCAAAAACAAGGCATACTATGATGCTAAGGCCACTGAACGCAAATTCAAGAAGGCGATCAGATTTTAATTTTAAAACCTTCCCAAAAGAGTAAACTGGATATTTTTTGGGATGGTCCTTGCACCGTTCTCAAGCATATTTCTGACTCTAATTATTTAGTTAAGTAATCATATGGTTCTCAAAGGGAGACCGTATACCACATCAACTTAATGAAGCCCTATTTGCCTAGGGAAGGCTTTTGCAATTTCGTCCATTCTGACGAACGTGATGTTTTGCATAAAGAGTTTATTTGGACAGGTAAGCCCGGAGATGGCCATTTAACCAGTCAGGAAGCTCTGGTACTTTTCAAAAAAGTGGGAGACATTAGTCAAGTGCAAAGGCAAGACTTAATCAATGTTTTTGATGAAGTTAAGGGAGTGTTCTCGACTCTCCCTGGCCGCACTACTCTTGTTACCCACGACATTGAGTTGATTTCAGACACTATTGAACCAAACAAGTATTACCGTCATTGTAAGGTTGAACGTGATTTAATTGTCACAGAAGTCAAGCGTATGCTAGACTTAGGTCTTTTAAAAGAAACAGACTCTCCTCATGGAAGTCCCATAATCATAGTCCAAAAGGAGGATGCTAGCCCACGACCAGTAGCAGACTATCGTGAACTGAACAACAACTCAGTTACTATGGATTATCCAATCCCTAACATTGAGGACTGTCTTGAAAAAGCAGCCAAATGGAAGTACATCTCCATTTTCGACCTTAATAGAGGATTTTGGCAAGTAGGCCTGACTCCACGTGCATCACGTGCAGCCACCATCACCACTCCCATAGGGAAATATGAACCCCTTATTATGAATATGGGGATGAAGAATGCCCCATTCTGCTTTCAAAAGCTGATGGATGGCATAACGAGAGGAATGGAAGACTTTGTGACTCCTTTTCAGGAGGATACAGCTGCAGGGGCTGAAACTTGGTCAGACCATCTGCAGAATGTGAAAACCTATCTCACTGCTGTGAGGAAAGCTGGCTTAACAGTAAATGCAAAAAAATCGCAAGTTGCTTGTGCCAAAGCCACTTATCTTGGACATGAAGTTGGGAGTGGAAGTCGAACCCCATCCGAAATCAAAGTCTTGGCAGTTCAAAAATTTGAACGACCAAAAACCAAGAAAGACGTCAGATCTTTTTTACGCCTGGTAGGGTACTACCAAAGGTACTTGAATAGGTACTCTGAAATCTGTGCACCTTTAACCGACTCCTTAAAGAAGGAAGCCCCAGACCCTGTCTTGTGGGATGGTGATAAACAGAAGGCTTTTGAAACGCTCAAAGAAGCCTTGGTAACCTATCCTGTGCTTCGTGCACCAGATTTTTCACAACCCTTTTCAATCTAGTGTGATTGTAGTGACCGAGGCATGGGAGTCGTTTTGACTCAGGTGTTTGATGACGGAGAGCACCCCTGCTTGTATGTCTCACGAAAATTAACACCTCGTGAACAAAACTTTGGAACAACAGAAAAAGAGTGTGCATGTTTGGTTTGGGCCATTGCTAAACTCAAACCTTATTTATATGGAACCAGGTTTGGCATTGAAACTGACCACAATCCGTTACATTGGCTGCGCCAAATGTTTGGCAAAAACTCCAGGCTTTTGAGATGGAGTTTGGCTCTTCAAGATTACGACTACCATGTGAAATATAAACCTGGTAAACAGCACTTAAATGCTGACACGTTAAGTAGGTACTTTGATTAAAATTCGAATGAACTTTTTTTCTTGAACTTTAAACTAGTCAAGTTTAAAGTTTTTTTTTTGCAATTTAACTTCTTTTTAAATTTATCTTTGGTTTATTAATGTACTCACTTCTGGTATGCTGTAGGTACGACCATTAAAGTGACCTATTGTTTTTTTTTCGTTTAGGCCTTTGCACCAAAATTTTAAGGAGCAATGACTTACTTTCACAAATACTGCTTCTCTCACCGTGGGAGAAGGATCTGTGAGATTAAGCGGCCCATTTGATGTACTCTTTAGACAGACATACAGAAAGAGCGGACGCGGCACTACTATTCGAGTTTCTATGTAAAAAAAACCTTTCTCTAAAAAGGGTTATGTTGCTACCTTTGAGTGTTAAAGGTTAACTCATGGTTTGTCACTTCTCCTTGGACACTGCAAATCATAAAAAGTGAAGATCTTGTAAGTGTTGTGGTTAAACTTTCACCTTTTAAGTTGTGGGGAAACCTGAAACCCTCCAGTGTTGTATTTACTTGTAAGTTGTTGGGTAAACCTCTAAACCTTCCAGGAGTAATTGATTATTTGTAAAATAGAGCTTACTTTCTTCCATGCGTTTACAGGAAGTTCCCTTCTAACAGTTATCGTAACCTAGGTTGGGAATGGACGACTGGATGTTTTCGGTAGTTTCACGGATAAAAAAAACGCTACAATTGGACATAATTCTGACCAGTCATTCGTGGTCATTCGTGAGAATTTGTATGTGCACCTTAAGAATAAAGAGGTGACATCATCCCCTTTTCCCGTTACTCCACCATGCTAACCTTTACCATTTTCATGCATGGGCACTTCCACTAATGGTAAAAATCACAAAGAACTTGTTTTGAAGCAGAGTTGTGTAAAGTTGTGTGAGTTTGACACTTGAAAAAGCCAATGGGTAGGTTATCGACTTCCCTTTTCCTACAGCAAAGGAAGACTCTGCTAAAGTATTCTCAGGATCTTTTACACGCAACAATCGACATAAGCACGAGGCATACCAGCCTTCTTTTCCCGAAAATGCCAGAGATGGCTGCACTCAGGCTCGGACCAGTGACCTATTGCATATGACAGTCGTACTAACCATCAATCAGGCTACCTTGCCCCGTAATTAGTCAACTACTAATACGACATTGAGTTGATGGAGAAAAAAATGTTGCCTAGTTAGTCACAAATGCTCGAATTATTTCCCAAGATTTGCAAAAAAAAACGAGTCAACGTTAAACTTTTTTTTGAGCAAAAAGAATGTGAATCATACAAACAGTAAGTCAAGCGGCAAATATAACAAATAACAGCCACAAAAATGGGAATAAAGCAAACAAAATCGTTCCTCAAAATCACTCTTTGATAGCAACAACTTATTTATAGCGATATCTTTTGACAGAATGCGGAATTTCAAAACCTATTTAGACTGAGATGTGCAGCGGTCTGCTCTTAGCATAATTCAAACAATGGATGGCGCCAAAACATTTAGTTAAGTATTCAAGAAACACGAAGCATTGGAAAACTCGAACCAGTTGATGATTTCAAGCACGATTGTTTTTAAGCCACCGTGCTGCCCCTAAAAAAGTGCCGCTATAGGCTCGGGCCTCCCATTAGTCTAAAATACTGAAACATATCTCCAAGCCGAGCACTGCTAGGACCTGGTGCGTTCTGTTACGTGGCATCCTGTCTTTGACACAATGCCTGTCTGGTTCACGGTAGTCCATGCAACAACTCATCTCACTTGTTACTCCTCCCTTTTTCAGTAAAAATACAGGCGTGGCAACCCAGCAGGAAATAGTAGGTTCAATGACGTCTTTCGTCAGCCACTCGTCCACCTGTGCTCCAGTGATGTTCCTGGTTCCAGCATAAGTAGCTCTGTATGGCAGGCGAATTGGTTTAGTGTCAGGCTGCAATTCGTTCTTTGTTTCTTGATGCACTTCAGGAATTTCGCTGTCTGTTTCGATGAACAATGGGCCTTCCAGACATGTTCCTTAATTAGTCTGAGGTCCTGTTTGTCACCTTCAATGTTAGCTTCCATTGCAGGTCCCATTTTATGCTTCTCACCCTCCTGGTGAATGGTGTCAGTTTCCCACGCTGGCTGCAGCAACCTCAATTCCGTATGTCCGTGGGTGATTCCAGTTCTATAAAAAAAATCACGTCTGCGAATGACCTTGTCAGTAGTGTGTGGCAATATCAAGAATGGTATGGGTGTTTGTTGTCCATCTCCCCATCAGAGTGAAGAGTACAGACATCCTTCCCTGGCATGCATGTGTTAGCACGGATGTACAGCACTTTACATCGTGATGTATTTTGTGACCAAGTTTTAATTCCTTCACCAAATCTTCTGGCATGACCGATGACATCGCTCCACCATTGAATAAAGCTAATACAATCGATTTTGCCTACGGCAATTAATGGCAATTGTTTGCCGTTTGACCTCTCCACCATTTGGCTGCTGTGCTGCACATATACATATCAACATACTTCATCATGCCTCTTGCAATACTCGTTTGAACACGCCAATTTTTACTGGTTTTTTAAGGCCCCCTTTTTTTCATGTCACCTCTCTGGGGGAGTGGACTACGTTCCCAATTTTTGTACCAAGCCCGGGCAGTGGTTTTGAAAATGTCCCTCCCGGTGGCAACTGAAACAATGGCCATAGGTCTTGGCTTGAGAATTGGCTCATTGCATTACAGAATAACTTTCTTGATGGAGGTGGGTTGGAAGAAACCACAGCAAAAATTTTCCATATGTAAACCACCGTTTATGATCATGGGTTGCCATGGTTAAACCAATAGTAAATTGGGACCAACTATTGTTATCCATGCATTGTACTATAGTAAAAGCGTTCTGTTACCATGGTAACTACTGACCATAGTTTTGAATGAGGTTTAACCAAGGGTAAATTGAGACCAATCATGGTTTAACCTTGGCTGCCCATATTTAACCTGAATAGTATCAGTTTTAACACGAATGTATAGGGTTGGGGAGGAGAATTTGTGACTGACACCTATACTGACACGTCTTGGATACAGCCGTATTAGTTCAGTCTTAGTTTATAGAGGGCGCCATGTGTTTTATGTGGGTATTTCAATTCAGTTTTTAGCCTAAAATTAAACTAAACTAAACGAAACTGGCTTGCTTTTAATTATTATTTAGCCTACCTTAGTTGTAATTTAGTTTTCTTTAGATTTAGGCTGAAAAATGAGCAAAATTTATCAGATGGAACACGTGGCGCCCTCAAAACTCGGACTGAACTAATGGGGACTGATCTAACGTGTTTCAATAGGGACTTTTTAGAGTTACAAATTCTCCTCCCAAACCCTATAAATTCTTGGTTTTAATAATTAGACAAAAAGCAAGGATAAAATCACGAGAGTGTGTGGTTTTCCGTAGATATGGTTTAGACCCGGAGGCAGATCCCGGATTACCTATTTTTCTCCTCTAGGCTGAGAAAATCCACACGCCCACCCAGCAGCCGCCTCCCCCCCGTAAAAAAAAAGTTTCAGAATAAAAAATAAAACTGTCAATCTAGCAAAAAGACTTACAAACTTTCGTTTGCATTTTTTTTTTTTTTTGGACACCGTTAAGTCGGTCAGCGAGGGAAGTCCAGAACATTGGAATAGGGTGTCATTCAATAATTAAAAGCTTTTTTTGAAAATATAAATAAAGAGTGTACAGTCTCTGCTTCACTGTGAACCTAATCAGCTCTGTACCTTCCAATGCAAATTGTTTCGGTGAATTAAAAGTACGTCCGTACAATAAAACCCTAAAATCTGAATGAAGTTGGGCCAAACACCTTTTGACCTCAACACTTCCAGGTGCATTTCGTTGGAGTCGCTGGTATTAAGAGTATGCAACGGACAAAATGTGTTATCGGCATATTATAATGCTGGTCCTATGCAGATACTCTTCATAGACAGCTCCTTCGAACTCGTTATTAAATGCCTTTATAAACTTCTGCCAATATGAAAATGGCCCCATAAACTTCAGTCATCGCTCGGCCTGTATTTAAATGACAAGGCTAGAATGGTATGCAGAATATACACATCGGGCAGATTGCAAGCCCTAGCATACTTCTTAAGTGCTTGCAAGAATTCTTGATGATTCCTTGGATCGGTGTGCCTGGAGAAAGGGGGAATTGATATCTTGGGAGGCTTGT
Organism: Lithobius niger; assembly: GCA_023313725.1. Taxonomy (NCBI): domain Eukaryota; kingdom Metazoa; phylum Arthropoda; class Chilopoda; order Lithobiomorpha; family Lithobiidae; genus Lithobius; species Lithobius niger. Next base: position 63,318 of record JAHWFP010096909.1, read on the forward strand.
ACCCCGGTATAATTCTTGAATTGCCGCTAGCTTGGCGCGATTGTTTATTGTCAGTTTGAGAGTCATTGGCATTACTTGCATGTTTATGGTTTGGCCATTGTGGCTGCGTCGTGCCTGTTTCCGTACTTACCTTGGCTGTGGTTGGCCAAGGTGCTGTTTTTTGCACTTCCAGTTTCATGGCCAGTTCGCCCCTGCCCATGCAAAAGCAAAGTGTTAGTTTGTTTATCAATTTCCACCCCTTCTTCGTATTTGCAGTGGGACAGTGGGGTTTGTTTGGTCTGTCGTCTGCGTCGACACCTGGTTTGTATTTGGGAAACTGTTGTTTTTAGCATGTTTCTCTGAATCACTATGCAAGTGTAATCTTCCTTTTTTTTCGGCTGGTTCTCGCATGTGAGCTGAACCGGTTCGTGGGATTCCTCAGCGAGTGAAAAAACCTGCCGTCTGTTGTCCAATGAAATTTGTTGTTGTAGTTGATGAGAATTCAGTGAGCAACCTCAGATGTCATCACGCTGCTGCAATTAGGGCATCCAATCCCGAGCAGCAATTGTAATCCTGGGATTTCGGGATTCTTTTGGGTGAGTATGGGCGAGTTATTAATGAATTATTGTTGTTGTTCTGTAAGTAAAGAAATAAACAATTTAATATATGTTGATTAAAAGTTTTAAAGACTAGTTTCTCTGTTTTTTTTCGACTACGTTTCGGACGGCCTTCGAGTGTGCAGACTGAGCCTCAGCTGTCGGGCTCGTCCAATGTTTTCGCTTCTTAGCTTTCCCCAAAGCCACTGGAGAACTAACTGGCAGAACTGTTGCCGTTTTAACTTCTACAGAGAGTTGAATATCACTGGTGTTTGAGATGTACTTGGCACTAACGAAATTTCTGGCTCTTACCCTATTTGTTGCGCATCAACAGCTGGCTTAGTCTGATTGGGTAAATCATCTTGCTTGCTAGTTGCAGTACCCAAATCAACTGTTTCGTGATTGGCCAAGCCAGGAAACTTGACACCTGATCTTCATTTAGTATTAGTTACTAATTTTTTAATTGGCTTTCCTGCTTCAGGTGACTTACTAACATCTCGTAATCTCAACTGCTCTGAGTGTCAGCGCAAAGTCACGCCATTGCTTATGCGAACTTTAAATTCTGCAAAACCTAATTTCTTAGTGACTGTTGCGGATAACCATTTTTTACCCACAGAGTGTGAATAATTTTGTGCCCAGACTAATGACTTGTCTACTATTTTACATGGAGTTTTATGCTGTGTGCTCTTATTTGGTTGTGCTGTTTCCTATGAACAATCTCAATAGGTGTTGGTAATAGTAAGCCTAGCTTGCTTTTTATTTCCCTTCCAAAAAAGAGTATACTGGGAGTTTGCAACATAGCAGCACTTGGGGTGATTATGGCAGATGTTAAATAATTTCTAACTGCTTGATTTACAGAATCCCCCCCCCCCCACCTCCTCAGCCCTCTCTGCTTCATAGGCTCTCTTGAATGACTTGACAAAAATTTCACATTGCCCGTTCGACCATGGCGCATGACGAATGCCATTTAACTAAAAAAATTATTGAAACTCATGACTCATCCACTGGGGCCCATTATCCGTAACCTGGGACGAAATCAGCCTATAATCCGTCAAAAAGTCATCAAAAACTTAGATTACCTTCTTTGATGTTGTGATATTCATACCTTTTACAAAAAGAAATTTCAATAAGCATCAATCATAACCAAAAACATGTACCCGTACATAGCGCCAGCAAAATTCACATGGACGCACTCGAGCGGCATCAAGGGATATTGCTAGTTACATTTGGGGCCCGTAGGTTGCGCATCTTTATTTTGCTTACAAGCGTCTCAAGTCTCAACCTTTTTCTCAAGTTGTTCATCGATTTTTGGCCACTAACACTTAGATTGGGTTATTCCTTTAATTTTCGCAACTACGCAATGTCCAACATGCAAGTCCTCCAAAATTTGCTTGTGAAATAATTACTCACGCCCCCAAAACGGTGTCGTATTTGAGCGATATTGCATTCCGCTGAACGAATATGGCTTAATGTCTGAATCATCGACCTTTTCAGGCCAACCACGCTTTGTGCATCACAATACTTTTGACAAAATCAGATCATTTGCAGTAGCTTTAGGTAAAGTTTCCACCATACCGGAAGTGCCTCTATTATTTCTGCAACCAAAACCTTGTAATGCATAGTAAGGGTAGACATGAAAGTGCATCAGCAGTTAAATTTGTCTTCCCCACTATATGTTGGAAAGTATAGTCATACCCATTCAACATCAGCCTGCACCCTGGCTGCTGCCATTTGTGGGATGCCGCTTTTTTCACCAAAAATCCAGAGGAGAGCTTTATGGTTTGTCTGGAGTATGAAATGTTAAGCATACAAGTATTCGTGGAACCATTTGACCATCTAATAAATGCTTTGCTTCACAATCAAAATGAAAATAGGCTTGCTCAGCTGGTGTGAGCGTACGTGAAGCAAAAGCTATGGGTTTGTCACATTTAATAGGGTAACATGCATCAAGCAACTTCCTATACTGTAATGGGGTGGCATCACAAACTAGCTTGAGCTTGAGCTTTGGGTTATAGTGCACTAAAACTTTGGACTTCAAAAATAACTGCTTAACAGTTTCAACAGCTTGGCTACACTCTGGACCGCACTCCCATTTAAGCTCAGAGCTTAAAAGCTTTGTAACTGGGGCCTGAACTCGTGCTCAATTTGGCAAATATTTAGAATACTGATTGATTGATAAACCTAAAAAAGCTCTGTAACTCAGGTATGTTACTAGGATATGGTTCCTTAACGATGGCTTCCACCACTTCAGGTAGAGTGTGCATTCCTTCTCTGTCAATTATATGACCTAAATATTAAAGACCTAAATATTAAATATTTTTGCACTTATCGATCCCAAGACGCAGCCCTGAATCATGCAAGGCATTTAATAATTTGTGAAGCGCTACATCGTGTTTCTGCCCCTTGCCTCTTACCTGTATGTCATCATAGAATGGCTGGCACTTTCGGATTTTGGCAACAAGTCCTGCCATCAAGCACTGGAATATCCCGGGGTTGCTGGCCAAACCAAGCGGAACCCTCAACCACCTAAATAGCCCTAACAGCGTATTTATTGTTAAGACATCACAAGTACTCCCATCAAGTTTGATCTGTAAAAATGCGTCTTTAAGATCGATAAGGCTAAATGTATTACAGCCAGCCAACTCACTAAAAAATTCAGCTGCTGTAGGAACAGGATAGTGATCTATTTCTAATCTGTGGGTTTACTGTTGTGCTGTAATCCGATAACACGAATTTTACCATTCGGTTTATGAACGATGACTATTGGCGTTGCCCATGCGCTTCTTGTAACCGGTTCATGAATTCCTAAATCCACGAGACGCTTATTCTCGTCATTGACCTTGTCTTTTAAAGCCAAAGGAACTGGACAGACCTTACGATAGATAGGCTTAGCTTCTGGTTTGAGCTGGATTTTCACTGTGTAGCCCTTAAACTTTCCCATATCAGGCTAAAAAAGCCTAGGGTATTTGACTTCGATTTCTTTTGTGTTCACGACAGTTTTGGCAATCTTAACTATCACATCTCTCTACTTTGTAATTTTGCAAAGAGTAAAATTGCCTCATGTCAATATCGAAAATGCTAATCCATTCTTTGCCCATTAAAGGCGGTCTTTCGAAAATCTCCACCTTCGTATCTACGTTTTTTGTTTGATTGCACAGTTTGACCTTGATGTTAATAATTCCTGGTACTTGTTCTGCATCACCGTTAAACTGTTTCATTGCAGGGGAAAATAGCATAGTGTAACGGTACAGTTTTGAAAATATTTCCCATACCAGTAGATCACAACCGCTGTCAACCTCGAAAGTTAACTGAACATCATTCACAACACTATCAAGTGCTCACTTTGCTGCCTTGGAGTATTTAGGTCAAATTCATGCTCAACGTGTTGTTTGAGAAGTAATCACTACCTTAATATGTTTCAGGCTCACTCTATTCAGTTTCACTCTCAGTTTCAGAAACAGGTTCAACCTCGTGCTGTAATTTATTGACTTTTTTATACCCGTACTTGTGTTTAATTTTCCTGTGAGCCCTTGGCTTGTTAAAGGGACATAAATGCCTGTTGGCTTTCCTGCATGACTCAGTTTTGCTACATTAGTTCAAACGTATGTAAATGTTGCCAACACATTCATTTACTTGAATTTTTCTTGCATGCGAGGTGAATTTGCGACATTAATTCTAACCTGTGTAAATGTTGCAAACGCTATTCTCAATGGGTCGCACGATATACTGGAAGGATTTATGTCCTTTTAACGGTTTTTAAAGGCGCTGACTCTCCTTTACGTTTGTCACTAGATTTTTTTGTAATGCACAGCCTTAAGATGACCTTTTTCATGACATCGGCCACAGCAATAATCTTTATATTTACATCTAGGGCAGATATGACTGGATTTTCTGCAGCAAAACAAAGGATTTCCGATTTAGACTTAGGCTTAAACCTTGAACCCTTGATTTTATGATTCTTATTAAAATTCGCCGCGACCGTTCGGTCGCTTATTTCTACCTGTTCGACCTCTGCAGCTTCACGTGAAAGTGCAAGCTCAGTCGTTTCTTTTAACGCAAGGGTTTTTTTTTTTTAAAGCTCACGTTGTAATGATTTCGATTTTACACCTCCGACTAGGCAGTCTCGAATCATTTCGTTATTAACATCGGTACTTGAGTCAAAATCAGAGTATCTAGTCATTGTTTTTAGGAATGAGAGAAATTCAACAATTGTTTCGCCTGTCTGTTGGCTACGTCTTTAAAACTTTACTCATTCTGATACTACACTTGGGTGTGGTTCAACATTATCCAATACTGCCTTTACGAGTGCGTCGAAAGTAGTAGCACTTGGCAAAGCTGGGCTAAAATGTTATTAAGGCTATCAAACATTTCTTTGCCCACGCTTGTCATCAAAACGTCTACATGAATCATTCGAACAACCCATTTGATTAAATTTTTTAATGGAGTAAAACATTTAATGATACTTTTCCTTTGCAGTTACTATGCAGCTTTATAATTTTACTTTGTACATGAAAATTCATGAATTAAGAATTAATTTATAACATACTTGTTCACGAATTTAGCCCACGGTTATTCCCACAAATCCTGGGATTTAGACAGCTACAATCCCGGTATTTGGAAGTAAAAAATGGTTGGGATCATGGAATCCCAGTATTCTAGATCACAGGATTGGATGCCCTAGCTGTAGTCATGTGTTATGAATAGGTTGTGTACTGCCTGTGGTGTGATTCATGTCCATACACTGCCAGGCCATCTCCGACAATTTATGCCAAAAAATCCTACTTCAGTTCAGTGGAAGTGGACCATTAGCTACCACTATTAGTGTGGTACCATTCAGTTGGTTATTTATTGGCAAGCCCCTTGGGTCATTCGAGTCTCACTCATAATTATGCATATCAAATAAAATTACTGGTGGATGCTGTTGGTTTTAGAGAGCACCATTTGTTATCCTGTCCATTCGATGCACTCATGCTGATAGATGTAGTCTGCTTCAGCCCACCTGCATATCGTTTAGGCTGGGAGGTGAACATTCTTTCATCACAGGTGATGAGAAATGCTATCGAATGACTGACCGGTCTCAAAGCCAAGTTGACAAATGACTTTGATAGATGTGTAAGTCATTCTTCCCTGTTCACTTTTTATGAGATGGGTTGAGGAGGAGAGTCGATTGTCCCCAACTACCCTCATTGTCACTGTCTCTATTGGAATGCGTCGCCATCTTGGTAGCATTTCCACACAGCAATTTTGTTGCAATAAATGTGGAGGTGGTGTCTGGAATAGTAACCCAGTTCCTTTCACCTTAGGACATGAGGACAGATCACTGTGTTGGCTTGGTGACCGGGTCCTTCCTTGAGTGGTCTGGGTTAGTGCAGGGGGTTGGGGGAAGGTGAGAGAACCATTCTGTACTTTCGTTATCACTGTCACACCGATCTTCCAAATTCTGTATGTCGCAACAAACAGAGTGGCTGGACCATGAGCTGATTGGTGATGTATCAAATGATGTATTGTAGTGATGTATGGTTGGTATAGGTCTAGTGATGACAGCTGTAGGCAAGTCCACCGAAGAAGAAGTTTCTTGAAAATCACCACCTTGATCCATCGGAGCTAACAGTAATGCCATTGAGTTCGAAGTTTCTAAAAAATTATCCTCTGCCGAGTCCAAACCCTGCAGCATCAGCGTGATTTCTTGTTGCATCGGTGTCAGTGGTAAGGTTACACAAACAAAGTTTCTTGGGAGCTAGCGCCTCTGCTGATATTGCTGCTCTGCTTTGTGCGATTCCATCTGCCGCACAATCACCAGTTGCGGTTGCGGTTACCCGTGTTGTTATCCGTACTAAAGTCCAAAGTTTATCTAAGTGTTTGCAATCTGAGAGAAATTTCTTTGAGAAAATACGGAGAACACATGGTATTCTCGCAAAAATACGGTCTTGAACGTAAAACCTGAATGGTGGGTGGGTGGCGTATTTATAGCAATGCGTCATGTAACCGCTCACACTTCGGAACATGCCCACATCGAAAAATCTAGAAATCACCAGAAATACATATGTTTCCAAGAATTTAAGAAATCCAAAGACGCTTTTAGAATATTCCCCCAAGAATTCAGTCTAGGTTAGTTAGCCCTCCCGGCAATGCACATTGGAAAATAGTGAGATACCTCAACAGTCCGGCTATTGTCCACAGCAACCCTAATTTACATACTGCGCTGATACATTCTTGAATAACGATATTAATGATGGCTACTAGTTCTTACCTAATTGTATTATTATACGATGCAACACGACACGTGCAATGTAACACAATGCAACGCAATGCAATACAATGCGATGCGGCACGACAGAATGCAATGCAACAAAATTATGCAACGCAATGCAGCACAATGCAACGAAGGCCATAGAGAATCTTGGATATCCCAGCAGATGTTCAGCTAAAATTGTTTATTTCAGCAGTGACTACTAGAAGTTTCTTACACCTTGCCTTACATTTTGATTTTAATAAAGCCTTTCAAACTAGACCAAAATCTAAATCTTTCGTTCACACTGGGGATATGCTCTGTAGAAGCCCGGTAAGCCATTGTTATAAAATTTGACCAAAATAATCTTTTCTCCATGGACTCTTTGCTCCTCCATGTCGTGCAAAAGGTGGGTCCGTTTTCGTCACAGTGCTCTTGAGAGATGCCAGCGGAAAGTGTGGTTGCCTTATTTGTTACTTTTCAATGCAAGACATTTATTTTTGGTTTCCTGAAGACCAGGCTTGGGCACAATAATCGACGACTGGTCGAATGAAGACTGTTTAGCTTGTTTTTTATTTTACAAATTTTCAAACGTGAATCTCCTTTCCTGCTGCGTTGAGAGGATAAACAGACATGTGAATGGTATGGCCAGCATTCGTGAATTAATGCCAGTGAAAATATTAATTTTGGATTTTTGTGTTTTGGGGACTTACAGTCAAAGCAGATAAGAACTGATTTAAAATGATTTTTCCTTGTCATTACACGATAAATGGGCTGAATGGTTTATACAGAATTATCTCCAAGACTACTTTTTCGGTGCATTTTAATGTATCAACCCAGTAGCGTGCACAGACATATGAAAGGGCAGGGGCAAATTTCAGTAAATTTCAGTGCTGAAGCTTCATTTTTCTGGGTACCTTTTTTTTTCTTTGCTTTTCACTCACTTTTTTTTACCATTTTGGGCCCTTTTCTTGGGCTTCGTGGCTTTCTTTTTGACCCTTTTTAGTGCTCTAGGCCCCTTCTCCTCGCTGCGACCAGTATTTGTCAGTGCAGAAAAGCAAAATACGGCATATTTTTTCTTCAAAATAAGGAAAAAAAAGTACATTTTTTTCCAAAAAGGGCAGGGGCAATGCCCCCCTGCTTCCCCCCCCCCCCCTCCGATACACGCCACTGTATCAACCGATTTAATCCGCAGCAGCATGACCTTTGACTAAGATGGTGGCTCCGCAGCACCATCTTAGCCAAGGATGCGATTGTTATGTGGCGAAGAACATTGATTGAGTGAGGCTGAAGGGCACCAACCACCAGCTGAGGATTTTCCTGTCATTCCAACAATGCTGCGTACTTTTCAGCATGTCGTTTATGTCATATTGCTAAACAATGTAAGCTGGTGTTCCTGTTAATAACCATGATAACAGGAACACCAGTTGATTGTAATGAAGGGTGAAGGATCCTTCTGCATTGTATCTTTCCCTTTAGCAACCTCAGCCAAGTGTGGTTGCTAACTTACAAGGCATTTCTCCATTCCTGCCCTGATCCTTTCACCAAGCTGTTGCCGTAACTTTGCGGCCCTACTAATTCGAATCTTAGCCTTTGCCTAGTTCCTCAAACTTAACTTCGTTCACATTATCTACTTTTTCAATGTACGGTTGAACGACCTAAAGATTTGTCTCCCTTCCCGAAAACAGGCGATTCTAAATCCCGAATCGATCAGGGAAAATCCTACATTAAAATCCTGAACAGTCTGGCACAAATCGTGTACCGACTTTGTTTCCTTTAGTAAGTCTTTTAGATGATGTCTCCGCCAATAGTAATCCAAAAACTGTCGTTACATTATCGAATGACTGGCTGCTCACGAACATGGGCCAGCAATATTACCACACGTCAATCATGGTAAAAACTCAACTACAGTCACCCTTTCCGACTTCCACTCGTATCTCGCACGCAGAGGCGTTACGTTTTTGTGGACCGCATTGCTATAATGTGCAGCAGCCCGCAAATTCTTCACGCCATTAATTATAAGGGCGAGCTATTAAAGTGCTTTTGTTTCACAATTTTTTTCATCTTTGCCACCATTATTATGACTGATGACAGCCAGGCGAGAATTCTGGGCCCCCGCTTGCGTTAGGTGGCTCTCTGGTTGAGTGGGGGGGTTGGGAGGAGAGGGAGGGGGGAGGGGTGGCGGCTGTCCCAGCACCAACAGAGGCAGGATCTGGGACCATTACCGGCGGCGCGTATGCTAACGACGGGCCCTGCTTGGGTGCCATTAGAGCGCCCCCAGCGGCTAATGCGGGAAGGTCGTAGTCGCCACCAGGAGGCATCCCGTTCCCGGAGAGTGCGAACGCAAGCGCCGCTGGACGCAACTCTCGTCGGCTCTCACGGTAACGAGAACTCGGCGGGAATGTAATGCATTCGGGGTAATGGACGAGAGTGCGTGAGGATAGGGGAGGGAGTGGGTGGAGAGGAAATCAAGTCTGCCAATAAAGACACTTGGATCATTTTCCTTTTAGCTGTGACGTTATTCTGTGGAGTCTGATGAGATGTGGTCACTGGTTATCTTTCGTTCCTTTTCAATTTATAGCACCTATTATACTTTGGCTTCCGATTAAAGCATCGAGAAGCTCTTTTCTAATAAACCATTCGTAGGAAAGGGAGCTAAAGGTTAAATTGAGTCCCGTTGTGACACAATTGTTTTAGGTTAAGGTTTGGGTACGAGTGGGGAGCCAGACAGAAAATCTGGGTCGTAGGTAAAATTTTATTTTTTAGCTTCTCCTCAGGATACAATCATTCGTAGCTTAGGATTGGAAACGAACGAGTCAGGTAAACCAAGCTTGGTGAACGAAGCAAACAGTCTGCATTAAAGACTGGCCTTGTGAGGATACAAGATACACTAATCTGAGAAAGAAAGAAACGACAACTGCCCCGACTGGGACCCGAACCCAAGACTCCCCACTGACTAGGCCGGGAACTCTAACCACTGTGCTACCATGGCGAATACTGGCTACAGGCTCCAGTCAAGCTAAGTAGCTGTTCATTCTTTCTCAGTGGGGACCTAGAGGCCACCAACATACACAAGGAGTGAAAGACATTGCTTCTTGGCCTCCACACTAGAAATAATGCCTCCTTGTGTATGTTTGTGACCTCTAGGTCACCACTGAGAAAGACTAAATAGCTACTTAGCTCGGCTGGAGTCTGTAGCCAGTATCCGCCCCGGTAGCAATTGGCCTAGTCAACGGAAGTCCTGGGTTCGAGTCCCACTCGGGGCAGTTGTCTTTTGTTTCTTTCTCAGATTAGTGTATCGTGTATCCTCACAAGGCCAGTCTTTAATGCAGACTGCTTGCTTCGTTTATCCTATACCTTGTGATTTTATTTACTTATTGCACACTTAGTGATTACTTCAAGAGGAACAAAAGAAAGGTTTAGCTGAGGGGCATTGGTGTTGGATCTCCGTCATCTTGTTGTAACTTAAGGGAAAGAGGAAAATGAGCCATATTTACTGGGGGTAATTCTCCGTTCTTGATTTAATTCGTTGTCTTCTTGACGCGAGATGTTTTTTGGTGTCGGTTTTTCATCTTCTTAGTGTGGAAACTTATTATTTCTTCACGATGAGTCTTTATTCATTTGAAGTTTGCTTTTCCGAATGTAACGGAACATTTCTAAACGTCTGCCACTTTTGGTCTTGGCGCTTGCTACTTCTTTGATGCTTATTCATTGTGCCTATTCTTTTGAGCAAAAAAACAATTTTTCTTCTTGTTGGCATTTATTTGTATTCCAGGTAGGGTGACAATCGCTTGCCATTTCAGTTTCCGTACTGATTAGATCTTCTTAAAATCTGTTGCTTTCCTAATGTCTTTTTTCACTTGTCTTCTTGAAGCTATTTTTTGTTGTTGATAAAATCAATCATTCGTCTCATGCTGATGCCAACTCAAACCATATATAGGGTGTTTCTAAACCCTATGCAGAAACTTTCAGGATGACTTCTACCATACAAATGAAGGTGAAAAAGTCCTATAACACTTTGCACGCGGGACCCATATCTCATATGGGTTCACATAGAGTCAATTAGATGCATGTTCAGAGGACAGAAAATGCTCAATTATTGTGGTGATGGTTAAACATGGGTCCGGAAATGCTTCCTAAGGGCACTGCTGCCCCTCGAAGGTGGCCCCTAAAACCCATCCCAACCTAATATCTCGGAAACCGTTTGAGCCACAGCAATATGCCTTGGTATGTGAACTAATGGTAATAACAGCTATTATTCCACTGTATTAGCAGATTAAATATATCTAAGGAGGAACAGAAATGAGGGGGGGGGGGGCGACGTACCCCCCCTTCTTTCTGTTTATCATTCAACGTCATTTTCAAGTTGCAATACTAGAAATGGTTTCTCCAGAAAGAGGTACACAAAACGACCCTCTTGTGGAAAACCCGTGGGACCAACCGGTTTCAAGAGAAATGGAAAAATGGGAAAATGGATTGACAGAAAACAATGTGCAGTTCAATAATTTGAACGAACAAAACCTTGTTATACGTAATCCACAGGAACCGGTTGACCTTTACAGGCCAAAAGTGGTACCACTTCTCGTAACATCCTGTCAACCAGGAACCAACAACGGTCTCTGCCCCCCCCCCCCCCCCCCACCCCAGGAACAAACTTTATGCAAAAGTCATGCACAGCACAAACATCAAGGCTGACGTTGTCTCAGAGAGTTAGAAACAATTACGGAACACTACATTTAAATGAAGTGTTTAAAATGTCCTCCTCCAGCCTCAATGCATGCTTCCATGCGTTGTCTCATTGACTGCCAGACCCGTTCAAAAAATCAATTTTTCCATTTCTCTTGAAACCGGTTGTTCCTACGGGATTTCCACAAGAGGGTCGTTTTGTGTAACTCTTTCTGGAGAATCCATTTCTGGTATTACAACTTGAAAAAGACGTTGAATGATAAGCAGAAAGGGGGGGGGGGGGGGGGGGATACGTCTCCCCCCTCCCCAATTTCTGCCCCTCCCTACGTGTATTTAATCTACTAATACAGTGGAATAATAGCTGTTATTACTATTAGTTCACATACCAAGGCAAATTGCTGTGGCTCAAACGGTTTCCGAGATATTAGGTTGGGACAGGATTTTGGGGGCCACCTTCGCGGGGCCGCAGTGCCCTTAGGAAGCATTTCCGGACCCATGTTTATAGGACTTTTTAACCTTCATTTGATGGAAGTCATCCTTAAAGTTTCTGCATAGGGCTTAGAAACACCCTATAATAGATTAGAAAGTTAACTAGATGTAGCATCCTACTTCTTTCAGTCCTACGCAGGGCCCATAGCGGTATTTGGTGGCTACTAATACCTCTGGAAGTCAAAAGCATTAGCAGAGGTATTAGTAGCCGCAACTACCGCTAGGGCCCGCGTAGAACTGAAAGAAATAGGATGCTACATCTAGTTAACTTTCTAATCCATGCCCAAACCAATTCCTCGTCTTTCCACTGATTCTTTTTGACATCACTCATTATTAAGACGCTCCATTTCGGAATGCATAGCGCCATAGTATCGTGCACAGACCTCTAGGAGGGCAGGGGCAACTTTTCAGTAAAAGGGCACGGTGATGTTTTTTTTTCTGGGAGCCTTTCTTTGTTTTTTTTAAGCTTATCACTGTCTTTTTCACCATTTTTTGTCCATTTCTTGGCCTCTAGGCCTAATCAGCCCTTTCTCCTGGATACCAACAGCATTTAGCCGTTCATACAAGAATAAGTAGGGTTAATGTTCTCTTCAAAAAGTGCACTCAAAATGGCAGGGGCATAACCCCCCCCCCCCCCTCCGCCCGTGCATGTCACTGCATAGTGCAACTACAGTTGCTGACGATAATTAAAAACCAAATGTTCAACATCTATACCTTCTTGAGGCCAAACAGTCGCCTTCTTTGATGTTGAAATTTAGTTTCTTGATTGAAACCAGTTATCTTGACTGAATCCTTGTATTTTTTATATTAACTATGGCAGCTGGGGGGGGGGGCCCCCATATGACCGGTTTTACAGAGCATTGTTGTGTTTTCCTGTTTGCATGAATATACTGTGATTTCCCGTTAGCAGTCGCCCAAGCTTTCATTAGATTTAGTTAGAGCAAGGGTTAAGAGACTAGAGGCCTAGATTCCATTCGCATGAAAATATTATGACTGGAAAAAAACATGACGCCACCAGTAATGTGCCTTTTTTATAGCCGACGAAATATGCATTACCTGTTTTATAGCAGTTTTCCCCCCTTTGAGCATTTATTCTCCTAGAAGTTTGAGTGTTGTCTTCCCTGCCTGGCTCGTATGGTACTGCGCATGCGCGGGCTTGGGCCAACTTATATAAGCTCCAGCGCAGCGTCCTGTCGGCGTCATTTCTCCTAGGGCAATCGCCACGCGTGGTCACTCTTTGAGCATCCCCTTCGACGTTCGGCACAGGATTCCACATCTTTATTCCGCATACCGCTGTCTCGCGGATGGACGTTACTTTCAGTTCTACTTCAGTGGTGACCCATCTTGTGCTGAGGCCGTTCCTTTGGGTTAACTCCCGTTCCGCCTCCTGACGGATCCTCGCCACCATTACAAAGGATAGCCTTTTCTTTGCCTGCTCCGGGTTCGTCATGTCCGATTCATATTCCTCGTTCTGCTGTCCCTCGCTGCCGCCATTCCTCGATGCCGCCGTTCCCCTTGGCTCTTGCCCAGGGAGGCTCATGTCATCGTTGCGTTTGGGCGGTAAGCAGATCAGTTCGGATGAGCAACGTTCCTCATCCTCGGCTCCCTTCCTCACTGCGCATTGCTTCTTTGCAGCCTTCTTGGATTGGGCCGTTTCACCGCCTACTGTCAGCTTTCGCCTTCCTTCCTTCCGGCATTAGATGCTGTTGTTTAAATCAAAGAGTATGCTATCCCTCCACGCCGTCACCATCTGCGCATCCTACTGCGCAGCCCTCTTCTCTGATATATACTCTGACGATGCAGTCTGCTCGTCTTTCTTCGACCTCCGACCTATGCAGCTGTGCTGATCACTTCTCCTTAACAGGTTCAATCCTCGTGCCTCAACCTACATTCCTTCGTTCCTACGTCCCCACATCCCTATGTTCCTTCTTTCCTACGTTGCCTCAACTTAATTTACGTTCCTTTGGGACGTTCTCCTGCGGCCTGCTTTGTTTGTGTGTGCCTCACACGTCAATTCCGGCCTTCACGTTCCTCGTTGCCACCAGCACGACCCGACCTGCGCTTCTTACCTCAAGACGACTCCATTTCGAACCGAACCTTCGGTCCATGACTCCCATTTTCTCATTCCTCTGAGACGCTGGTTCCTCTCAGTACTGCCTTCCTCAAAGAGAGTTTGTACGCTCTCTTTGATGAATTGATTCTGGCCTCCGGCACGACCAGCATCACGTTCCTCATGTCATCCTTCATTCCCCCTGCTAGACCTCGGTCTGGTAAGGGAGAGGGAGGGGGGGGGGGG
>JAHWFP010096912.1:0-21363 GCA_023313725.1 Lithobius niger
AACATTGCTACTGAAAGTAGCAATGTTCAAGTTTTCATTTAACGTCCAAAGTATTATTCGGTGCGATTAAGTTGGCGAATGTTTTGGTGTGTTGATATCACTCCTTTGAAGGGCCGAAACATTCGGAACTTGGCGGCCCCTTTAACCAGTTTTGGTTTTTGATATGATATCACTCCTTTTTTTTTAATTGTGTGTTGACTCAAGTCCTCTACCGTGCAGATTTGTAATAAAATGCCACTTCAACAAGAAATTGGTTTTCAACAATTTACTACTATCTTTTGCCTATAGGCCGAACCATTCTCAACTTAGTCACCACTTTATAGGTTTTTGGTTTGGTTTTAATTTTGTTGTAGTTTGTTTTATTTAGTTAATTTGGTGTGTTGATATCACTTCTTAGAAGGGCCGAACCACTCTTAACTTGGTGGCCTCTTTACCAGTTTTTGACTTTGTTATTACAGTTGGTTTATTTTTCGTGAATTGGACGTGAATACAATTTCTTTGCAACGTTGTTTAGATTTATCATGATACACTAGTGTGTGTCTAGGCACGCACGTCAGTATACACGTTGTCATTGTCCGAACTATGGCCGTTCAATAAGAGACGATGCCGACAATACTAACAATGGTTATAACAATATTTTCGTACTTACGCGCCCTCCCACGCCATTCCCGTTACGCCCCCAGGCTGCAAACCGTAAAAGGTACGCAGTTTGTATTGTACTGCACCCATTCGTCCAATTTCATAGCTGGAAGCCTTCCCGTTATCTCGGTATTGATGAATGATCACCCTATGGAAATTAACATGGGGATGAGCGCACTAGCTAGCTAGGTAGTAACACATTTACAACGTTATTGAGGGTCCGATTTTGCATTGAAAGCAGCTTAGCTGGCATTCCTACACGAGTTAATTTTTGTGGGGTGGGTCATTGCTCACGATTTCTACACAATTTAAGCTTTTGTACCGCATTATTATTTTCCCCCAAGTACCTGAAATGTGCCCAACTATGCTTCAAGATATAAGACACTGACGCAATGGCATCGCGCTACAATGGTTTATAACCTCGATAATTATTGAATTGATGTGATGTTTGTTGTGATGTTTGTTGCCTAACTTGGAGCGACACACTAGCGTGTGTCTAGATTTTTAAAACATGAGCTTCCTCAAAATCCCGAATGGGTGTTTTGAGGAATTTGAAAAATGGAAAAAAAAACGAAAGAAACCAAAAAGGTTTTAAAAGGATGCCGAGTCCTACTTTACCATATATCTACAAATCTACAAATGATTAATGATCTCTTTGAATTTTTCGTTGATTCACAGTGGGCCTTTGCTCCAACACAGAGGAAGCGCAAAACCAACAATAACAAGCGTGTGCGTTTTTCAGTGCGTATGAGGTTTAATTAAAAAAGTTAGAAAAAAGCGTTTTCGTCGGAAATAAAAAAAAAAAAACATAAAAAAAAGGTGCATGTGCCAACCCTGCTCTAATACGCCGTAGCCATTGCCATTTTTTTTAAATAGTTGCTGCAGCGCCAGCTAGTTCAAACTGAAGGCCTAGCTAGACAGGCCGTTCGTGGAGGCAGGATGGTGAACTAACAACTCAAAATCTGTTGTTAAACGCAACAGCAACACCAACTGCCACTTGCGTGTAGCGATTTTGACGTTACAGACACGTAACCTTGTCCATAGCGTAAAGCACGAGAACAAAGTCGCACGCAAGGAGCAGCAAAAAAAAAAAAAAAAAAAAAAAACGCAACAAGTATTGTACAAGACGGCAATTCTGACACACGCGACAGTCAAACAGAATTTTTTTTCCTGCCATTTGCGAATAAGAAAGACAGAGTAGGTATATTAAATGATAACGAAACTTTTTATGTATTTCGTCTTGCAAGACGTTAGACGATATTCAGCCTTTTATACTTACGAGCCACCCGATTTGGTGACAGGCTTGTCCTGGGGGCAACCCCTCTCCTTCGGTACGGCCGTGAAAGAAAGTCCTGTTTCGGAGCTCTGCAAAAAAACATTTCAGTACGGAAAACGTAGCTGAATATCGTTGATTTCATGCTAATTATTTATTACTACTTATTGCTAACTAATTCCACTCAGATAAAATAATGAATGCCACCGATATCCGTGAAATTTGACATTCAGTTACGTTTGACTCCAATAGGTGCCTTTTATGGTTTTGACATTTGGGAAGGTTTTAACTCGAAAGATTGTAATCCTTTGTAATGCTATTTTCGTGAACATTGGGAATACGCCATCTATTATCAAAATATTTGTCCTTTCCTTTCCTGTGTTTTATTTGATGCCTTTAACCGCCTGTTGAACGCCCCAATACAAAGCATATCTACCCAACACTTACATAATCACCTTGAACACAACTCACAACTCATTCCCGCTAACACCAGTCCACTCGCACGAAGAGTCCCCACCGCTGCACTGGAGATCCCGAGTAACAATGTAGACTCGCGTAACTTACTGTTTCCGTTTCACAATTAAATCGAAATTCCGTTTCACAATTAATATAGACACACGCTAGTGTTTCGCGCCAAGTTAGGCAACAAACATCACAACAAACATCACATCAATTCAATTGTCGAGGTTGCAAACCATTGTAGCGCGACGCCATACCGTCAGTGTCTTTATCTTCAAGCATAGTTGGGCACATTTCAAGTACTTGGGAAAAAATAATAATGCGGTATAAAAGCTTAAATTGTGTTGAAATCGAGAGCAATGACCCACCTTACAAAAATTAACTCGTGTAGGAATGCCAGCTAAGCTGCTTTCAATGCAAAATATTACCCTCAATAACGTTGAAAATGTGTAACTAACTAGCTACTAGCTAGTCCGCTCATTCCCATGTTAAATCCCATAGGGTGATTATTCATCGATACCGAGATGACGGGAAGGCGTCCAGCTATGAAATTGGACGAAATGGTGCAGTATAATACGAACTGCGTACCTTTTATGGTTTGGAGCCTGGGGGCGTAACGGGTATAGCGTGGGAGGGCGCGTATGCACCAAAATATTCTTATAACCATTGTTAGTATTGTCGGCATCGTCTCTCATTGGACGGCCAAAGTTCGGACAATGAGAACGTGTATTCTGACGTGCGTGCCTAGACACACACTAGTGTATCACTCTAAATCTAAACAGCGTTGCAAAGAAATTTTATTCACGTCCAATTCACGAAAAAAAAACTGTAAAAACAAAGCCAAAAACTGGTAAAGAGGCCACCAATTCGAGATTTGTTCGGCCCTTCAAAAGAGTGATATCAACACACCAAAACTAACTAAATAAAACAAATTACAACAAAATTAAAACCAAACCAAAAACCTATAAAGGGGTGACTAAGTTAAGATTGGTCGGCCTATAGGCAAAAGGCATACTTTGTTCAACCACATTATGTTTTCAGAAAACTGACTGTATGACGCCATGTTTTCTTCCACTACGAGTGCAAAAAAGTCCGTAATCATCCCATTCATTAAGTCTAACAGTAACTTTGTTCAGTCTACAAGTGTGATATCCACATGTGATTTCACTCTAAGTGTAAGGAAACGAGTCGTCATCCAGTCAGTTTTCTGAAAACATAATGTGGAACAAACTATAGTAACAAATTGTTGAAATCCAATTTCTTGTTGACGTGGCACTTTATTACTCATCTCCACGGTAGTGGAGTAGAGTCAATACACAATAAAAAAAAAGGAGTGATATCATATCAAAAACCAAAACTGGTAAAAGGGGCCGCCAAGTTTTGAATTTTTTTAAGCATATAAAACATTATCATTTGTTTTATTAATCATAGGATGCAAGTGAAAATTTTTACAGTAGTGAATTTACCGTTTCCTGAAAAATGTATCAAAGGTTTTTTCATGCCTTGTTGAATTTAGGCAGCTCACTTCATTTAAAATGTTTTGTTTTCTACACCACATCCCAAAAGAATGCTTCTTTAACCAAGAGAAAAAGGGATTCATCATGTTTTCTCAATGTAAAGTAGTGATATCAGACAGCTAAAAAGGGAAAATATGTATTTTAAAATAAACAAGTCAAATATGAAACCAAATAAGAATAGTGAGAAAAAAAACAGTGAAAAACCCGGTAAATCTAAAAGAAGGCGTCGTTCTTTAAGCCACTAAAAGGAGGTGTATTATACAAAAGTATATGGTAAATGGAAAAGGGACTCATTAAGTTTTCGAAACACAAAGTAGTTATACCAGACAGCCAAAAAGGGAAAATTCATATTTTGAAATAAACAAGTGAAATATGAAACCAAAGAATAATTGTGATAAAGAAAAAAAAATAGTGAAAATTGCTACTAAAACCGAAAGAAGGCTTCTTTAAACCACCGAAATGAGGCTTCTTACAATAAAGGGCCTGGCAATAGGGAAAAGGGACTCATAAAGTTTTCGCATTAGTGCTATCAAGACAACCAAAAAGGGAAAATAAGTATTTCAAAATAAACAAGTCAGATATGGCACCAAAGAGCAATAGTGTGAAAAATAGTTTTAAAAAATACAATTCCAAAACAACTCCGTTGTGGAATAAGATTTGTGGGTTTAAAACTTAGTGACGAAACTCAACAGCACATAAGGTACACAGACAAAAAAGAAATTTTTGCGGTTTAAAGAACTTCCACACTTCACAGGCTCAAACCACAACAAGCCTGTAACCGACTCATTTGTCAAGTTAACCATGTACAATAAATTTAATTAATCGCATGTATAAAGGATGCAACGCCGACGGAAAGATGTCACTAAAGCAGAGACTGAAGTTGAAAGAAAATGTTTTTATTCTGGGAAATATGTTACAAAACCCAGTAGTTACAAAGGAATTGCCACGTCCAACTTTATCTAAGTACAATTTTTGTGGTTTAATGGAATTAGGTGTTGTGTTATACATACTGCAATTTTACTTGGGGTGTCAATTTAACTTGGGGTGTCTAGGAATGTTTTTATTTTGATCGGCTCCTGCATTCCTACTTAAACTTGCAACCATCATTTCAGTTGTTTTTTGCCGCAGGAGGGAGGAAACCGGAGAACCCAGAGGAAACCCTCATGCAACGGGCAGGAAACAACCGGAGAAAAACCTTACTTATAGACTTCCCTTCACCCGGATTGAACCGGGTCAGTAAGAAGCCAGATATGTATGTACAGCCAGGGCCAAGACGCCTATCGAATCTGGCGCCCCAGTTATCGCGGCTACCCGTGCACCCAGAGTCTGCTGCATACGAGTCGAAGCGTTACCCACCCCTTTTTTCTCGTTTTTTTTTTTAAATAATGTTTGATAAACTGCATTTTTTTTAATTTTTCATATGTGTGTCTGTGTTTGCCAACCATGTCAAGGGACGCTATTATTTTCATAAGAAAGTCTTAAGGCGCTATGTTTCGTCATATTTTTTTCAAATGAACGCATTGCCACATAGGCTTCGCAAACTTTGTGAGGCGAACCCCGTAGCAATCCGTCCCACATACGCACAGACATATCGCGTGCGGCTGTCTTGCGGGGCGAGGACCGTGAAGTTGGACGAGCCCCTGTAACGGGCGTAATTAAGGCAGAGTGTGGAAGAGGCTTAATGGCGCGTCAACAGCTTAGTCATTAGCGAGAGTGTGGAAGATCCCGGCAACTAATATTCGTAGGCAAGAAGGGCGAAGAACCACACGCTGTGTGAGAAAATTAGAGGGTCCGTGCCGTTGGGAGTAATGTAAATAGAGGCAACAGAAGTACTACTCTTGGTTACGGTTCACAAGGCTTCATTGCACTGCTGGGGGTAGGCCAACTCCTTCTTGCATCTTCGTTCTCCTCGATACTCACTCGTCCGTCGTATCCGAAAAACGTAGGAACGTAGCCAATCTTACGTTAATTAGTAGGTTACTCACGTACATTACGTACTGGCTGTGCACTGCTTACAGTGACTGATTATACTGGGCTGATGAAGTGTACACAGGGCCCCAGATTCCAGAGTTAACATTTAGGCCTAGGCAATATGGCGTTTAGGCTTACTGTGTACTGTTGTAGTAACAGACTTTTACAGTCAAAAGATTTGTTGGGAAAAAAAAAAGTGGAAGGATACGTTTGGAGAAGGGTGAAGTAAAAAGGGAAAGAAGGCGTAATAACGATGTTGGTGGTTTTACAAAGGAGGGTTAAACAATGTAAACACCACTACATCGTATTAAAATGGCGTTGGTTAACAATAGCAGTCTTTGAAATAGACGGAACAGAGAGCAACAAAAAAAGGGTTCAAAGGGTTTTTAGCGAGCGTTAACCGCACCCGGTATCTGCCCGACGAAGCCCCTATGTCTGCAGCACCCTATGTCTGCGGAACAGAGAGCATGAGTGCATGAGTTTATAATGCAAGGCATTGTCATGGCCAATACATAAACAAAGAACTCTCTAAGCATTGTTCTACGACCCTACTTAATCAGGCCCTTAGGGCTTCGGGCAGATGACCAGGAGTGGTTAACGCTCGTTAAACCCTTTAACCATTTTAATCAGTCAAAGGGCACAGTGGTATAAATTACGTATTCGCCTGATAAAGCAAAAGGGAGTCTACTAGTTGGGGAACTTAGTAATTAACTACTGAGACACTTACGTTACGTTATCGTGTGTTCCCACAAACTTGGCTACACCATACTCTGAAGTTGGTGTGTACCCGGAAATAAACGGAAACACATTCATTAAGAAATTGATTACTATTGGCTAAGTAATAGTTATTGGTGAGATTTCATGCTATTAGGCTCGCTCTTGTTTTCGAAGCTGTTCGGAATGAAAACACTTCGATACGAAGCAGCAGGGATAGAATGACATTGCTGGGACATTCTGGCAAGGTATGTAATTCATTTTGTGCGTTTGCAGTTTGAGAATTGTTTAAAAAAATACGGTAATAGGGCATCGGTATGAATGAAGGTCATTCCATTTTCGTTTGTGCAAGTGAGGAGAGAGTTAGCATGGATAGAATTTCATTCGGGACATTCCGGCAAGTAAAGTAATTCCTTTTGTACGTTTTTAATGCGTTACTTTCTTGCACGCTGTATTTGGTTGTTAGTGTGTGCATTTCGGGTCTTGCGATCCGGAAGAGTCAAAAGTGTGGGGTAACCCACACTTTTTGCGATAACGCACACTTCCGGTCACGATTAACGGGATTTAACCTACGAAAATTTAGCATGGCGTTGAGTTAGCGTGACGTCACAGCCGTGGTATAATATATAATAAACTAACGGTCGTATGGTGATAATATGCTTAATGGTCAATAATTACAGAATTGAACTCGTGGACAAACGGTGACTCCTCCCCGACGTTCCTGAAGATGGTACGAAGAATCACGAAGCACGCGGACGACATCGTTTCCGTAAATCACCTTTCGCACAAAGAATAACGGTACTCACTAGAAGCTTTTACCAGGAGAAGTGAGGAAAATATATTTCGTCGCGTCTGTGGGTCAAAACGGCATCTAGAAAACTGTTTACATGCTACGACTTCACGCATACAATTTCATGTTTTTTTTTTCACCTCTTTCCTTTAACTGAAAATGACTACGTATAGAAATGTTCATAAATGTATAGAGGGTGCAATAAACTGCGACTGAATAAATTAAATAATATAAAAAAAAAGAACATCTTATTTTAGCACAGATTGTGAACATTAGTTTAGCGGATCACTCTTCCATCCATCGGCGTTACGTAACGCGTGCAAAATCTAATTTTAAGTCAGCTGGTACTCATGTTCTGCCTTTTGAAGGATTGTCGTTTTCGAACTAAAAAGTGTAACAGAGTTAAATTGCGTTTCGATTGGGTACTCTTTATGTAGAAACTGGATATAGAAGTGTTTACGTTATAAAATTCTTTGCCAGATCTTTATTCTCCTCCACCTGCTGGTTAGTTTTTAAATTACGATTCACGCTCCTCGTGGTATTGATTGAAAATAACATGTATGTGAAGTGTCGCTACCTGGCGTCAAAATAATTTTATTGAACGAAAAAGCAGCTACTTGTATCGGCGTTAAAACTTAAAAGGGCGTTACTGCGCCAACCAGTAATTACATGCGATGAATTAAAATTTATGTGTTGCCAATAGTTTGTATTAAGGCTGGTCAAGTCGGAACACTATATGCATTAATTAACAGACACATCAAGTTTTTCCAGATTAAGACTCAGCATTGAAGAACAGAATGATCCCATAACTAGGTTATTGCACTAGTAAAGATCTCTGTCTTTAAGCTGTAAAAAGGTGTAAAAAGGAACTCGTAATTTTCACTCCCTCACTAGAAATGAATACGTGATGTAGTAAAGATTAACACGTAAACGAAGCACGTCCGTAGCAACTGGGAGGGGGGGGGGGTTGAAGACGTGTAGTGGGCAAAAATAAGTTTGCAAACACCGCTAAATTTTCAATACAAATTCGTGTTTCCATGAATACTGGTTAATTATCATCATCATTCGGTCACTTTTTCAGTAAAGTTTTAAGATGTGGGATTTTATTATTTTTCCATTAATTTTCGCAGCACTTCCGTGTTGCATGCGAATAACTGAAACGCTGCCCCTGTTTCGTTTATGGTCGCTTCCCTGTCCTCCTCACAAGACGCGACTGGTAAGAAGACAAGTACACAAACTCGGGCCAGGCCGTACCGAGAGGAAAAACAGATGAGCTTCGCGAAAACTTGCACAATTGGCAAAATTGAAAATTTATTTAGCCGTTTTGTTTGCTATTCTGTTCCGCTATTACCCCATCATAAACATGATTAAAATATATCATGGATAATGCAGAAAACAAGCAAAATAAGCACACAACTTTCCCCAACTTAATTTTGACGTTTGAAATTCTAGTAACAATTATAACTTCGCGAAAATCGTACATACTGTAATTGCCAAACAAAAAATTGAATTAGCTACTTTATTTGCTAGTAGCCCTTCTTTTGTCAGCACAATGCTAATACTTCTAACTGGTATTTTAGGGGAAAATGGAAAAGTGCTGATATATGTATATTTGGTACTGGTGGTAATTGGTTTTCGGGGAAGTAACTCCTCACAACACCTTCGGGGGTGGGGGGCAAGGGGTGGTAGGAAGTAAGCAGCTGCTTACCCCATACCCATCACTGCTATGATAAAAAACATTTTAGGTAAAGTAGAACTGTCACCAAAATCTGTATAAAGTAAAATTTACTATGGACTTTTGCGAAGTTGTCGTCGTCTGAAGTTGCGATATCAAATACTCTTAAAAAATCATGCACAGTTCTTTTTCAATATGCTAGTTCGTCTGCTACCCCATGACCACCATGATTTTAGTTAAAGCAGAAACGTCAACCAAATGTACTTCCTGAAAAAGATATACTTGGCAAAATAAAAAATTGAGTTGGGAAAATGAGTTAGTCGTTTAATTGCTTTAGCCCTGTTAACCTATCGCCCCTATGATTAAAAAAAAAACTTTTGTGTTAATGCAGAAACAACTAAATTTTTCGCTACACTGTAGTGTGTGTGGTCCCCATATCTATGGTGGGTACCACTGATGTCTATTAACGAAGTGTACTACCATTAGATTGGTGGCGTTGCCACTAATGCCACTTGTAAGTTCTTTTTAGTGGTGTTCGCTAGGGTCACCACTAATAAACCTATACTGTATATAAGTGGGCAGCACATATTGTCAGGTGCTTCCTGTTACCGGCTTGTTAGCTGAACTGAGAGTCGTGTCTCGACCTTCATTACAATTGATAGAATCCTGTTCATTATATTAGCGTGTATAGAGCAGTGACATTTGCCGCCATATTGGCACCAGATTGGCACCAGTATGGGTTTTGGAGGGCATAACTACAAGGTGCACTACATAAAAATGGAGGGAAAACAACGGAAGAGCGGATTTCTTAGGCTTAAAATAACGTTGTTTTCTCCAACAACAAAAATCGCGCGTTTTAGGTCTAAGACATCACTCTTCACAGCCTCGGCTTCAGTATGACACCCTTCTGTTTCTCTCTGTAGTGCCCCTTGCAGCTAACCCATTAAGGCTCCAGCATAGATATACAATAATACTACGTCGTGTCACTGCTCTATAGGACGGGATTATTCGCCATTGCAAGGGTGAACAAAGTTGCTTACTAAGCAACTTAAATGTAATCTACTAATTTAAGTTTCTTAAGCTTTCGGTGAACCCGAGCTAAAATAGTGCTTGGGAACCTAAATGAGTAATTTAAAGCAATTTAACGTAAAATTTTACATTTAAAGAAGTCGGAGGGTCCATTTTGCTGTTAGTAGATGAGATTCCCTAGTGTGGCTGGCTACCTTCTAAACACGGGCAAACGTCATCGTTTCATCGTTTATCTTTGACGAAGCTTAGAAGAAGACGGACACATTCAGGACTTTATTTAGAAATTCCGTCGAGTGTCAGTAATTCTCGGCCCTAGGCCACGCCCACCCTACACTAAATCATACATCCATACATACATCTGACGCAATATACAATATGTTTTATACTCCACACACTGCACAATATACTCTTTGTACGCCACAAACCCAGCTTTCACTAAACAAACTTACGCTTCTCCTAAAATGCAACGCAGCACATGATTGACCCAGTAAACAAAGGAGACCTCATGTCTCTAACAATTACAAATCAAAGGGTTTAAAGGGTTTAACGAGCGTTAACCATTCCTGTTCATCTGCCCGAAGCCCTAAGGCCCTCACAAATTACAAATCAGAACCTGTTCAACAATATTACAACCAACCCTTTAAATTCTTTCACAGCTTTCTTCATTTAGTATGCAACTGATGATCGAAGTTCTTCCCAGGTCAATAATGATCATGAGTTAAACAATGAAAGCTAAAATAATATATTTTTAGACTAAAGGCTTAAAGCCTCAACAAACAATAAGTAAATTATTGCTGGTTGATTTGAGGCAAATGGTGGCAAGGAATAAATTGTGCTACGAAAACAGCATCCAAAAACGTACAAGGCAAAAACTAAACCTTGGTAAAACCACTTGTGAAGTTACAGCTGAGCGACGTATGTAAATTGTTCAGTGGAGGGGAAGGGGGGAAGGAGCTAGCGAGGTCTACAGTTCCCAAAACCATTAGTTTATTCCCGTTACCTACGTACAGTTTCTGTAGATTTATGGAGTCAGATATGTTAGTCATACTGCCAATTCTGTGGAGTTTTGACAAAAGGGCACAAGTCCATTTTTGGAACAAATGGAGGTATGTTGGACTTAGCTCCGTTTGTCAAATTAGATTGACTGTTTGTGGACTGACCTCCAACGGACATATACAAAATAAGTTAGAAAATGCTAAGGTGGACTAACCTCTTTTGTCAAAGCAAAGAGAATGTATAGACAAGCCATTTTTGGACTAACCTCAGCAATGCCAAAAATGGACTTATGCCCTTTTGTCAAAATGCCACAGAATTTTAGTTGAGGTTTCTAGAAATATGTTTTTTAGGTTTCGTACCTATATTCCCACCTAAACTTGCAAACGCGTTATTACCGCTGCTACAATTTCGTGATGTACACGCAGTATCATGTAAAATCTCAAGTGGAGGTGGTCTATTTCAGGGAGCTTGGATTATACGTAGCTTTGATAGGGCGGCCCCACTCGGTGAACGCGTGTGAGCTAAGCACAGCCTCGTGGTAAGGTATACACGAGCGCGATTCAGTTAGTGACGTTTTTGCTCCCAAACCAATACTCGAAGCAGACGACGCTTGGTTTTTCGAAACCAACAAAAAGGTTTGTTTTAACTAGCCAGTAGTTTTTAACGAAATTAATGAATAATTATTAAATATCTGATCGCTTAATCTTTGCTGAACGTTAAATTACACATTATTAAAACAAAACGAAAAATTCTTACCAGATAACCCGAGACGAGAGTAGCTGACGTAGTTGCGTTGAAACCTAAACAATGGCATGCGTTTACGATGGTAGCTTGTGACGGTTCTCTCCTTCTGATAACAAAAGTTGCGATTTTCAGTCGCATTGTCGATTGTGCTGGTAGGTTATTATTGCATTTTAAAACAATTTAAGCAATTAGAGCGGTCCGCTTACGTTTGATGATGCGTACTCGTTCGTTTGTTAGTCCAATTTTGTGTGAATTCATCGGAAAAATCAAAAGCCAATGATATGCAAGAATCGGTAAAATAGCGCGAAAAATGGGAGCAGAAACGTCAGACGCTTTTGAAGTATGTACACCAGCTCCCTAAATCTCGCACGGTTTCTCGCGGTACAGCGTAATAGTAAGTGGGTCCACCCTATCAAAGCTACATGTAATCCAAGCTCCCTGGTCTATTTGGCTGCTTGTCCAGACTGTATTGGTCAAGCAGCCGTACCGTGCCGTACCGTACCTGAGCTGTACCGTGCATACTTAAACTCTCCCTACGATTTTAATGTTATTTTTCTTACAAGTAAAACTTTATCGTCGTGAGTAAGTGCTTAAGTGTTATACGAAGGCAAGAATTTATGTTAGGGTAACTTACGCGCAGGCCCGTTGGCAGCCTCCCCATCCAACCCCCGCGACTGCGGGGATAAAATTCGACGAATAAGCAGCAATATCGCATAGAGGTGAGGTAACTGCCGAATCGTGTTTTACAACTTACGAGAAACATTAATAGAAACACATAGGAAAGTTTGAGCAATGAGCACACTTATTAAGTAATAGTGAGTTATAACAGACTAAGGGCCGGAGGAGGGGGGAGGGCAACGGGAAATGGCCCCTCCCCCCCAAGTTTTCTCAAGTCAGGGAAAGCCTAAACAAACAAAGGCCATTTTAGGCTGTGCGAAATTGATTCGCCGACAAACAGTATTTTCGACTTTTTATTCGACTTTAGGGTGCAATTTTTCAAAATAAAAGTTAAAAAATGTTTTCGCGGAGGGGGGGGGGGGAGGGGTAATTTTCTTCCTGGCTACTTACGTGCATGCGTAAGTCGCATTTTTTTTACTCAGCATTCAGATTTCCGAAAACATGTTGTACGCAGCATTTGTGTCATGAATACTGCGATATTGATATTGATTATCTTTCGAATCCGAGTTGCCGGAAGGAATCTCTAAGGAAACATTTCCGTTGCATTTGTAGTAGTTCTAGCTACCGTTTTATGCTTGGATTAAACCGTTATTATGCCAGCTCCACTTACTTGATCTCAAACAAACAATTCAGCCATGCACGTATTTCAAAACGTTCGATGTTTTAGATTTTTAAGATATTTTACATCTTGTACGCTGATTGGATTTCTTGCTTCTGTTGTACACTCGCAAACAGAGTAAGTATACAGTAACATTCTTTGTATTAGGCCAAAGACGTATAAGCCTAAATATTATTTTGCAATGAGAGCAGTTCTTGGCAAGATACGGAAAGAAGGTTATTCAGTCTTTATTTAATGACCATTTGGCGTCTTGTACAATTTTGAAAATATGCAATCCTTTCTTCTTGTTATTATCGGCACAGTGAAATAATATAGTTATTAAAAAAAAACAATATGAAGAAAAAGCGAAGTTGACTTTTGTTTTTTCGCTAATTTACCTCCGCCGCATTCATGATTTTACCTTAGCCGCATCCTTCAGAGTGTCGTTCTCAGTTTTGTCTTGTGACTTTACCACCCCATTGAACCCCGGAAGTTATGCCTCTGCCGCAATTTAGGTAATAATTTCCTGTATATACGCGTTGGTTCAGTTCATAACGTTGTAGCTGCAGTGCTACGACGTCAATTGATTGATTTTCGAATAGTACTTCAGTTATACAACACTTCTATTGTTGCAGCTGCGGAATAACCTTTGGTAACAGAACGATTGCAACAACAATCCATTGTTTAATTTATGGTAACAGCACAGCCAATAGAGGTATAACTTTATCAACACATGCATAACTTTGGGACACGCATGGCATAGAGCGCAATCACCGGTATTATTCAACGCGGAAAAGCCGACTGGTGGTTAAACTCAAACTGAAAAAAAAACACAAATTAAAAGACACAGTTTTTAATTCGCTTATCGATCAATTTTGTGATGGTGTTAGCAAAATTGTAGGTTAGGTTAAGGGCAAGGTCAGTGTCTTGTGACGAATTTCGCTGGACGTGGTGCTGTTTAACTTGTCACCGTTCTTTTTGACATATCTGATTTTTATGTTTGTGATGTCTAGCAAAAACAAATTATACTATCCTTCAAAAAAGAAGCAACATTTATGAATCATCTGAATCATCGCTTGTTTTCGTTAGGTACGGTGCGCCTTGCAGCTACCTGCTTGCCAAACGAATGTTGCGTTTTGGTGCGCCTTTCAGCGGCATGCTGTACGAACGCTTGGTCGAATAGCTATTTACAGTGCAAAGCGTCTACTTTTTATGGGTGGGGGTCCGGGTGGTATGAATGAAGAAAACATAAAAATTATCCGAAAAGTGTGGCCAAAACCAAGTTTATTTTACAATTAACTTAAAAAAAAGGCATCGCGATTGGGGGGCGCTCCGGGGGGGGGGGCCCCCCACCAGCGGGGTGGAAGAAGAGAATGAAAAAGAAGTTTATTCCTCAAGGATGAATAAAGTAAAACATCGAAATTATCCGAAATATGTGACCAGCCCAATTTTATTTTAAAGGTGTGGAAATGGGGAGGGGGGGGGGGGAGAATGAAAAAAAACTATTACAATTTATCTGGAATGTGTGCCAGTCCAATTTTCTTTTATATTTACCATAAAAAAAAGTGATTGGGAGGAGGGTGGGCTGGAAGAAAAGATTGAAAGAAAAACTTATCAAATATATCTGAAATGTATGCCAGTCCAATTTTTTGTTATTGGACTGGCAGTCATTCCAGATAAATTTGATAATTTTTTTTAAACTTAAAACTTGAAAAAAAAAAGGTGGAGAGGAAAAGAAAAGGGGCTGAAAAAAAATTTGTCAAATTTATATTGAATGCCCCCCAATTTTTTTTTAATTAGCTTAAAAAAAAGGTTGGGGGAAGGGTTGGGGGAATTTCAACAAATTTCATTTTTATTTCATCTGAACAAGTTTTTTTAATTCTCTTTTGGTTCATTTGGAGGCCCTGAAAAAGGCCGGTTTTGCTCCTTATTGAGGAAAAAAAATCTTGCTGTAGCCAAGTCAAGGGGGGCTTCTGAAAACACTTCGTGAGTATCAATTCATGGAGAAGCTGCTAATGGCTGGAAAACGAATGTTTGACAACAGCTGGTCCACAAACTATTGTTTAAAACATTCACCATTCATTTCGTCTTGGATCGGAACAAAAACGTAGCGTTTGGCACGAAGCCGTTGAGCTTCCCGCATGATTCAGAAAAAAAAACCGGGAACTGCCTGGCGCGAATGATATTCCATCGTTATTTCATTGTTTGGCCCTTCTGTGGTGTGCATTCACGAAATACGAGATTCCTATTTTCTCAGCGTAATTGTTTAATTTGTCATAAATGCCTTTTACGTTGGGCAACAATTTCAGGTCGTCAATGAAAAATTTACGCATAGCAACTTTGCCGTACTTCATTTCATCAGCTTCGAAAGCAGTATTGCTGTTTCCCGTCACAACGTCTAACCACCAGTCGTCTTTTCCTTTTCAGTCTTCCATTCTTGGATAAAGGGGCAAGTTCTCAGTTCTCTTGTTCGTCGAAGGAGTTATTCTGAACCAGCTGAATTAGTACGTGTTCATGATATAGACGCCGGTTGTAACAATGGGAAACGATGAAAGAAGAAGAGTAGAATTTAAGTCAAGTATTTGAAATAGTGATACCCTCTTGACGTATGAGATTCCAGCAATGTAAGCAAAACTAGAACTACGAACTGCGACAATAAAACGAAATTATAATAAGAAAACGGAGAAAAAAATTCATTAACAAGTTCAATTCAGGCACATAATGTAAAACAAGAAACATTATCTGCGTTGGTACAAAAAGAAAGCCAACTGGTTGATTTTAACAGATGCGTTTTTAAACTAAAACTATAAGCGCAGTAGTCCAACTGTAAAAAAAAGGATGTTATTTAAACCGATTCAACATTAATTGCATGTTGGTTGATGTAAACTGTGTTAAGAGTTTTTCAACCGCCATTTTAACTGCCATCTTAGATTTAAGGGCCCCTGGGCAAATTTCGAAATGGCACATTCATCGTGCCGATTGTAATGCTTTTATGAAAAAGTGAACGATTCTTCGGCTCTGCCGCTTCAGTGTACCACTCCTTCAGTGTACCAGTAAGAGTTCTCTAGTAAAAACTTGCAATGTGGTTTTCTCTGGTAATTTATTCTCTTTTAATAATACCGTGGTTATTAAGAAACTATAAAACCTTGCATGCACATATAACTGAGTTGAATAAGCATTTTTGTCTGGTAAAACATTGGTAGGAATACGTGGTTTAAAACGTAAAAGACCGGACGCATACTGGATTGTTATTCCGGCTTTTCTGGACTCTTGTTTTGCACCTGATTCGAAATCGGTTCTTAAAGAAAAAATGAATCGTACAAACAAAAAAAAACTCCCACGTCTAATAACGCTTGGTTTCTTTACTTTTACTGCTTTTTAGCATTTTATTGATTGTACACTTTAGGGCTCTTCTGCGACCAGAATTGATGAAAGTGGTTTTAGAAAAAAAGAGTAAACTTGGTGTTCAAGATCAAGTGTTGGAAGGGTTATTATGTACACGATTACAGCTCTCTCGCTGCGTTATGAAAAAAATTGGGCTTCGCAAGTTTACAAACTCCAGCGGTTGCACACATCATTAAATAGCAACAATGTGTACTTACTTCAACTTTGCCTCACACATGGACACTAGAAAACAATCGTATGAATGGGCCCTACCAAAGTGGGTACGGCATGAATATGAGACGAACTTCTACATAAATAAAACTTAGTTTAGATGACTTTGCAATCGTGGAGTCCTACAATTATTTGACAAAAAAAAAAAACATGAAAGACTGCCAGATATTGTCCTCTGCTCCTGTTTGTTACTCTGTTCTTCTTTTATCAAATAATTGTAGAGCTTCACGAGTGCAAAGATATATATAATAAGTTTTATTTATGTAGAAAATCGTCTCCCATTCATGCCGTACCCACTGTGGTAGGGCCCATTCATACGATTGTGCGATGCAAAGCTTAAGGAAGGAACACGTTGTTGCTATTTAATGATGTACGCGACCGCTGGTGTCTGTAAACTTGCCAAGCCCAATTTTTTTTATAACGTACCGAGAGAGCTGTAAACGTACGCATGATATTCCAACACTTGATCTTGAACATCGCTTTTACTCTTTGGACCCCGACTTACGGTTTCGCAATGAGAACATCAAACTTCAACCCTTCCACACTGGCACTGGCACTGGCTTTAACTGATTTTTCTCTCACCATAACTTCGCGAGACTGCTGTTGTTCCTTTCCCCTCATCTCCCGTTCCCGCTTTCTTCTTCCGTCTATCGCAATTGCATGTCTGTGACGGCAATGTTGAAACTTTGTACTAAAACGCGGCCTATCACGCACTGCAACTGCAATCTATAATGTATAATGTATATAATGTATAATCTAAAGGTCATCACAATTGCCGGCCTAGTTTTGGATTTCAGGCGTAATTGTCAGCTTTTATGCCTAAATTTTTCCTGCCGCTATAATTCGCAAGTAGCACCTAGCGGAGAATTGAGTTCGAGAGTAGACCTATTCATTTATTTAACATAGTGTACAAAGAAAGTAATGTATGCCGTTAACAAGTCATTTGGTTTTTTTTTACGGTTGCGTGTTTTCCTGTATTGGTTAAATGCGGCGATCAGATGTTATTTCGTCACTGAGTTACGTCGTGAAAGCCTATTAGCTACACGAAACCACCAATGTTTGTTAAAGTACACTTGACTATCATGGAAAAAGGTGACGGACGGACAAAGCCGCTTCTATAGTCTTCACATCTTTCGCTATACAGAAAACTAAAAGTTGACTGGAGTGCAGGAGGAGTTTCTTTTCTTTCCAATTAATCTCTGTTTGACATTCTTTAAGAGAAAATACGGTTCGGTACTCTCTCTGGCGCACTTTACATCCTTGTTTGGTAATGCAGACCTTTCTCGGTTTCTCAAAAGACCGGAGTTCTGCCTCCACAGTTCGTTAAACTCGTAAGTAACAACTCCGGCAAGTTTAAGTCGCATGCCTTCTTGATTCGAGCCACACTAGTGGTTAAACCAAATTGCTATTATTATAAAATCAAACAGCTGTTCGGTGATGATTGTTGGCATAATTACTACGCTAAATGTCAGCCAGTACATGAAATGGTGTGATTTATTGCCGGAAACTTGCGTGCGTGCACATCGCCTTGATGGCCTACACGATTTCTTCAAATCAATATTGTGAGTAGTAGATCTTGGGATGAAAAGATTTCGTGCCGCGGGACGTTAAGCCGAGTAAAATAATAAACTAGAATAGCAGAAAAACTGCATCAAGTTGGGTGGTGGCACATGATTCAGCTCTTTAACTAATACGCTATGCTGTATATTAGTAGAACATAAACTCGACCAACATCTCTACGATTAAAGGCAAACCTAAGTAAACCGACATATTACAATGTTTTATCTTATGCCTTTACTGACCAAGTCGGATTAACTTTTAAAGAGGGAATGCAACCCCTTTGGTTATCTCAATTCTGACTACTAGATGGTGCCAGCTTCTACAACGTATTTCAGTTACGATCTTAGTTCCACTTTTTCTCAGTTATTTCCCAACGGAATAGTATCAATCTTGCATCTAATGAAAGAGAATCAAATTGCCTAGCGAAGTGTGGAGGCAAAATTATCTAAAATATATTTTTGTACTTTGTAGCAATATTTTAAGGTTGGGTGATTGAAAGATAAATAAAAACTATAAACGTGATTTCCATCCGTTATCTAGAAATTAAATCCTTTTCCTCATTAAAAAAGTACTAGTGCTTTAAAATTAAACATCAAAATACCATAATATGCAGGTGTTGTTTGAAAAAATCAACCCCACTCTAATTGGACTCGAACGCAAAACCGGTGTTAGATGACGAGGCATGTTAACAAAGAAGGGCTGGATAGCAGTTCCAACGCTCGTTAGATCCGTGCGTTCGGAAATCTGAGACAAATGACGTTTCATATATCTATGGAATGCTATCGACGTAAAACTGTGGCATAACTCATCCATGAATTTTGCAGCCGAATACCCATCTTTCCTGTTCTTGGATTGCATTAGTTGTTCGAAAGAGTGGGAAAACTAGAATGTCGTAGTATGTTTATGTTCTTTTACTTTGAAACCTGGATAAAAACAAAACCTTGTTCAAAAATAATTTATAAAGGCAGAAAATGCCCCAAAAAATACTAGGTTAAAAAAAAACAAGTCACTTTCCGAGGATTAGTCTAATGTCCTCAGAAATTTTTGTGCTGTGATTTGTCGGTTTCTTCATGTTACATTTTGAGTGTACGGGCGGCAGTGGCTAGCAAGCCCTGCAATTCCAAAATGCAGTTCTGTGTTTTTGTTACTTATAATGTATTATTTGTTTCCAGCTGGGGAATTATGCCTCCCCCCCCCCCACTGACTCCATAGTTTGTCAGTTCCACCGCCCGACTGATTTGCTATTGTGGAATAATTGTCATTCCTTCCCCCCCCCCGCCATAATTCCCCGCTACCGAATAATTGTCATTCCCCCGCCGCCGATAATTCCCCGTTTCCGATTAATTGTCATTCCCCTCGATAATTCCCCGCTTCCGAATAATTGTCACATCCCCCCCCTCCCCCCCTCGCTTCCGTAATTGCGCCTCTGCTGAATATTAAAGTAACTTTTGTTTGGTGCAGGCACGACATATCGAAATCCAGAAGATACAGTAGAAAATAACGCACGACCCATCCGACCGGGAAATACTACCGACGAGAATGTTTTTTTTCCCATCTGATGGTATTTCTTTTCGCTCTTAACGGGAATGTTTTCTATCTGAACGCAGGATTTTTATTCAGTCTGGTGGGAATTTTACTTATACATAAAGGGAATTTCTCCCCATGTTATTAGGATACCTTTCATTATAGCTACTAAAGCTAAGAGTGTCATTTAAAACGCGCTGTAGAGTAGCGTAACAAAAAATACAGCTGCGAATGCTAAAAACCGTCTACGGTTGACGGCAAAACCTCTCCCGACTCGCTTTCTGTACTCGTTTCGTAAGCGCATCTTTTAGCGTACTTCTTTTCATCACCGGCCTTTTTTTTTTCCAGATGTTTTTACGATGTGTTTTCTAATTGGTCAAGTGGTTCAGGGGTTATGGAGCTCTAAACGACCAGATTGATTGTTTTACATTGTTTTAAACATTGTTATTATGCAACAATGCTAATTAGCAAACGCCAGCTGCACGCCAGTGTTAGTAAGAGTCAACCTTGGGTCTCTGTGTTAAACTCTCAGTTTTACAGTTTAGCTGCAATTCTAAAAGTAACACGAATTAATAAACAAAAACGGAACGTTAAATGTTTAGAGTAAGGGTCTAAAAGTCAAAACCTAGAGTGAACACGGACAAGGTTTGACAGTAAGGGTCTAGGTGTAAAATTTTGTAAGAGGCTGGTAAGCATTAGACCCTTACTACCCGGTGGTCAGAAATAAAAATATTTTACGAAAAACTGGAAATCCTCCGATGTGATGATCCAGTGGTATACTTTGTTCCACATTATGTTTTCAGAAAACTGACTGTATGACGCCACGTTTTCGTCCACTACGAGTTAAAAAAATCCGTAAACATCCCATTCGTAAACTCTAGCAGTAACAGTGGAGAGTCTACAAGTGGGATTTCCACATGTTTTTCCACTCTTAGTGCAAGGAAACGAGTCGTTATCAAGTCAGTTTTCTGAAAACATAATGTGGAACAAACTATAGTATGATATAGGTTTACTGCTTTACTGTATGTTGAAAATTATTTTTCGATTTAGTAACATTGCAGGGTATTCGCAGCAGAGAGTATTACTGGTTATCCTCTGCCGTAAATGTACGAAATATAATAAAAAAATTCTAAAGCATAAAAAGACACAAAATGCCAAACTTCACAAGAATATTATGTTCTTAAAGTTCCATAACAATATTCTAAGAACAAAGAAAACCTGCTACAATCGTTCATACACACTTTCTGTCCGAATAGAGTAGAACTATAAGCTAACCACCGGGTAGTAAGGGTCTAATGCTTACCAGCCTCTTACAAAATTTTACACCTAGACCCTTACTGTCAAACCTTGTCCGTTTTCCTTCTAGGTTTTGACTTTTAGACCCTTACTCTAAACATTTAACGTTCCGTTTTTGTTTATTAATTATATTGTGACCGAAACTGCAGGAATGCACATGGAACAACAGTACTTTACCAAAACTAAACACGTTTCAACAAATGCAAAAATATGTAAATCTACTTCGGATTAGAAAGAAAAAAGAGTGAGGAGGGATATTCCACAATCAAAGGGGGGGGGGGGGGT
>JAHWFP010096913.1:12668-27457 GCA_023313725.1 Lithobius niger
GTTTAGCAATATAGAAAAACGTATACACGTAAATTTTCGTTTAAACGTTTAAACGGATAACCGTTATAGCACTACCTCGAACCACCGGCTGGTGTCGTTTTACGTGGTAGCACTGTTTCCAAGTCTTCCCCACGCATTGATCATCCAGATGTTTGACCGTGCAGCGGACAGGGTTGGGAGTGAGTGGACCCACTCATGAGGTGGACGAGAAGCGGGTGGTCCGAGGAGCGGGTACCCCGAGGGGCTGCGCCTGCTCGCCCTTGCTCGCTGAACTTGTCCAGTTCGTCAACGAGTTTGTGGTCGATAAGTTTACTGAGCTTCGCCTGTGGTTCCGCTTTGTGAACAATGTTATTGCAGCCGCCCTAAAGCATGAGATCCAAGACATTGGACAAGCTCTGAACTCGTGGCACCCTTCCTTGCAGTTCACCAGTGAGGACGACGACGCAGGTAGGCTCCCTTTTCTAGATATCTGTTTCACCAGGGCCAATCGGGGCATTCGTTTTGAACCACACCAGCAGGAAAGACACTCGGGTAGAGGCATACCCGAGTCTGGCCACCCCAGTCTGGCATACCCCAGTCTGGCCACCCCCGCTCGGTGCTGAAGGTTCTCCTGGCCAATGAATTGAAGAGGATCATCGATCACTCCTCCGATGATGAAACGGCCCGGACTTTCCTCGAGAAAGCAAAAACAACATTTCTGCAGAAAGATTATCCCGCACATCTGTTCAACGCAGTGTTCAGCATGGAACAAAAGACGAGAGACGAGACAAATAGTAAAAGTGAAGGACGACGGACCAACAGAAGTACTCACCTTTGGGCCAGGGCGAAGTGATGGAGTTCGTAGTGCCTTTTCTGGACATGGTAGTAGATGCTTCCTAAGGTACCGACCTAATCTGAATAAGCTTCTCCGCAAGCCTGCCACTAGTGGGTTCAAAGCAGACCCCCTTCCCTCCGCCACCCATACCTATCACTACCCCACCAGGTTACAGTGTAACGAAGCCAGGTATTGCACCACCAGGCCCTCTTCTCCGGCTTAGACCCTCCCCCTACTCCTGACCCGGTTTCTAGTCTCCCCCCCCCACATCTGCTGGATAGGAAGGGTCTTGTGTACTGTGTGCCCTGCAGAGACTGTGAAATTGTGTACATCGAAGAGATGATTCGCCAACTCCAAGTGAGGCTTTCGAGAGGTGTAAGCACACCACCGTGCTCTTGAGTCACTGGCAATCCTCCAGTTCAGAAAGAACAGGGTTGTCTCATGAATCTTGCC
This sequence comes from Lithobius niger, assembly GCA_023313725.1. Lineage (NCBI taxonomy): Eukaryota > Metazoa > Arthropoda > Chilopoda > Lithobiomorpha > Lithobiidae > Lithobius > Lithobius niger. The sequence goes on from JAHWFP010096913.1 coordinate 13,936, forward strand.
ATTGAGGCCTACAGTTTCATCGACAGACTGGTGGGACCTGGTCTGACTCACCCAGGATGAGCAGTGGGGCCTGGCGACTTGAATTCGTTGTTTATAGACCGTTGTGTATAGATCAGTTATGAGCAATAGTGCGGCCATTTGAAATTCGAAATTGTGAGTGTCCCTCATGTAATAGTTGCTTGGATTTACGTTTTTGTTGTTGGTGCAGGTGAACGACCCAAACTTCACCGAAAATTTCAAGGGACCTGTTATCTGGTTTCACGTGGTGGTAAAGTGTATTCTTTAACTTTGTGATGTCTGTAAACGGAGTTTGTCGATCTTCCAATTGTCATACCATAGCAACAATGAATTTTGGACACTAATAGCTAACCCCGTTGCAATGCCGGCTACAGACGCAATGCAGGAGGCGTCGGCAGAAGCTGATGACTAACCGAAATGAATCAAGATGTCCCTCGATGCCGCCTCATAAGCAATACCATATGAAGAGGCAGGAAATTAAAGCATTGCAACCATTAGCTTAGACAGATTTTTTGTGGTATGGCCTTCTCCAAATAAAACTATTTAGTTGCCTAGTCGGCTCTGGCTGCAAGTACCCCATCTGAAAACCTCGTTAAGTCATACTTCAAAAAATTCTAATGCAATAGCCTACATAAACAATAAGATAGTAGGGGTGGCACAATACAAAAAAATTTTTTTTATATCGGTAACGTTGTAAGAATATCTCAGTAACCGATACTATCTCGGTAGAAAAAAATTGTTGGAATAACAAATACAATTGTATTAATTAAAAAAAAAAACTTTTCATTTTAGGCCATTAAAAAAAGAAAAGTTGGTTTTCAGGTCCCCCTCCCGCACCGATTTTTTGAAGGGAAATAAAAGAAACGACGCGGCAAAAATAGCAGTTGCAGATCAAAAATGGTGAAAATGGTGCTTAGTGAAAAATGAAAATATAAAATTACCATTCTTGTCGTTAATAATTTTATGGGCACATGGCAAGCAGAATTATGAAGCAATGTTCTTTATTTTGCCCAAAATAGAAAATAATTCCCCAAAATGTAGGCTACGGAAAAATGGGGCCGAAAAATTAAAAAATAAAATTCTGCCCACCGTCACGGATTTCACCAGAAAAATGCCCGAGAACCAACTTTCTTTTTTTTAGTGGCCTTATAAATTACCACGCAAAACACAAAATTTCAACTTAAAGAACTTCAACTTTTTTATAATTAATTATTTAATGGGTTTTAGGAGAGTAGAGGTGGATGATTGGGTTTAGGAACACAATACCAATAACGCAGTAAAAACGTGGCGGCTGCTGGCCAGTACAAGTTAATAGTAGCCTAACGATTGTGTAGTTTGGCTTTTTTTAGCCTAGCACTTATGTTGTGTTGTTACTCATTCAGTTTTCGAAGTAACACACAGCCGAATGAAATATTACATACCGTATGAATTTTTCAATCAAATTAACGAAATAATAACAATATGTCGAAAATTTGATACATCAGAAAAAGTAAGATAAGATAATGGACCAAAGTTTTACTGCAATATTTTCGATGATTGTGCCACACCTAATTTCGAGAGGGATCCTAGCTATTAGAAATCTTGGTTTTTGCTATAGTTTCAATGTTAACACAAAGGCGAGCCTAATACATAAAAAAAAGTTATGCGACAATGCAAATTTTGAAAAAAACGAACCATCATACTTTAAATGTTCGAAGAATTCCAAGACACGAAATCATGCTCAAACGCGACAGTCGCAGTCGTCTGCTATTTCCACGACGATCGTTGCACGTTGGACAATGTAAATAATGTAAGTTTTGTAAATAAGCTTCTTGTGGTGGCCTAATGAAGACAGGAGGACTATATTTTTTCCATCTTTAATCATTGCAGCCTGTCGAAAATTCGCAAACTGGTAGGATATGTTCCTTTTTTTAATTTGAGCGTGAGTTAAATTCATGTCTTGAAACACAAATTTTATTTATGATCACACATTACACAGGTTTCATCTATCTACTGTTGCTAAGTGGGTGATGACTTTAGGGCGAACAATGCAGTACGTAGAAAAACAAGTTTCTCTCAATGCTTTTACCACATCATCTTCGGTCAGAGTTTCAAACGAAGCTTCATCCTTGATTGGCAAATGTCCTGATATTTCACAACACGCTACATTAAATGCACCTTTGTCCTTATCATCGTCACATGGTTTTCGCGGCCACACAAATATTCTTATCGCACGATGAACCACCGCATCCACTATGTTACATCTGGCTCCCCTGGTGATGAAAAGGTTATGAGGAACATTGTTGTCAATCAACACCGATACTACACCCAATACTGATTTTGCTATAGTGCTAACGTCTCCGTTCTCCATAACAAACATAAATCCAGGAACTGCATAGTCTACAACATCAAAACAGATGCTTGTAATTGGCTTACCAGAAACAGTTTCCAGGTACAGCGGATGATTGAGATAAAATAAATGAAAGTGGTAATGGTTAACGGATGCGTAACCACACAAACTGTTAAATCCAATTCTGAATGCCGTAGAACTACTTAATAGTACCAATTCTACAGCTTGGCACAAACCTTCTTCATCCAAAACTTGCGGTAGAAAGTTGCTAATGTTTGGAACCAGCAAACTGTTGCAGAATTCCAATGGACTAACATTGATAAGCACCAAGTTTTCTTTTTTCTCAACTTCGGCGTGTTTTTTATTATTTTCCAAGCTAAACAAAATTTCTTTAGGATTTGCTTTCGTAAAATTAAACATATTAGCATTGAATGGTTGTAACAGATTGGTGATTGATTGAGGCTTACGCCTCTCAGTAGCTCGCATCGTGTTCAGTTGAGCAACAAAATTGTATTTTCCAGGTAAAATTCTCGTTTTCATCTGATCTAAATCGTACCTGAATAGACCTTCAACCTTGGCCTCGCACCATTTTCTTTGGAGGTAGACATCGAAGGCACAGTCTTCCTGGTGGCCACTTTCATTAGATTCTACCCGAAAGGAGGATGTCGGCAATGTATGACAATTTGCTTGAGAATGTGATTCTAACCTCGGAACTTCTGAAACAAAGTCACATGAAGAATAACAAAATACGTGGTGGCGAGCCATTTTCACTAACTTTTCATTACTATCACAAACTCAGATTAGAGGACAGCAATCCCATAAAGCTGTGGCACAAAGCTTCAAACTGATTCTTCGCATCTAGATCGCATCACCAGCTGCTCCAAAGAACGAAGGTAGGACTCCAAAGAACGAAAGATTACTTCGTATTAAAACTACCGTAATGGTAATACCATAGATTAGAAAGTTAACTAGATATACCGTCTCACTTCTTCCCGTTCTACGTAGAGCTCTGGCGGTAGTTGCGGCTACTAATACCTTTACTAATGCTTTTGCTTTCGAAGCAGCAGAAGGCAAAGCATTGCCAGAGGTGTTAGTAGCCGCAACTACCGCCAGAGCTCCGCGTAGAACGGGAAGAAGTGAGACGGTATATCTAGTTAACTTTCTAATCTATGGTAATACGATGGCCCTACAGGGTCACTTCATTCTTATTTTATAGTTCACACGTACAGCTGTGAACTTCACACATTTATCTCTGAACTTCATAGTCATAACTTCATACGTCACTCATACAAGCAAGAATGTTGATACAAGCAAAAGCTACCTAAATAGGGCCTTCGAAAACCCCAAACTAAACTCATCCAATCTAGAGGCAGAGCGGAGTTTGTTCATAGGCATTCTGCAGCATTCTGTGTTAGCGGTACCAAACTGCCTCCAGGTGGTTGAGTTTGGATTGGTAGTTATCTAAGGCGCCCAAAGATTGAACGACTAGAAAGAAGATGTTCCATTACGTAATGTGGAAAGATTATTTTTAGCAGAATACGCTGTACGTGCACCGTGATGTGACTTCATTTCCGTTTCGGTCATTCCCGCAATCGACTTTCCGTTTCCGTAAAGAAGTTTCTGTTTACCAGGGCCTTCGAAAACCCCAAGCCAAACTCAACCAAACCCATCCAGTCTGGAGGCAGAGCGAAGTTTACTCATGGGCATTCTGTATGTTAACGATATCAAACTGCCTGCAGACGGTTAAGTTTGGTTCAGTTTGGATGGGTAGTTATCAAAGGCGTCCTTACCAGCGTGAAGTTAGCGGCACTTCCGGCCAGCGGCACTTACTAGGCTCCAACAATCGATAAACAAGTAATGATAAACAAATAATGTTACCACTACGCCATTACACTATGAATAAACTTTATTTTTAGTATTAAAATTAAAATGGGTGACATTTTAGACGTTGCTCATTCAGTGTAGTAAATTTCATGATTTTTTTGTACATTTTACGGTTTAAAAAATATTTTTAACATTATGCGACCTGTTTACCTTTAGCCAAAGATTTTCTTGCTCACAAGGAACGAATGCACTACTGAGAAGCTAAAAAAATATAAAGAAAATCCTATGCATTGCTCACTCAGCATAAGCAATTTTGATTAGATTTCTTTAAATTATGCGGCTTTTTTTTTTTGCAAAAAAAAACCCAGCTGTTTATGAATTTAGCCAAAGATTTTCTGGCTCAAGAAAGAAAGTAGTCACAACTGAGAAGCTACAAAAAAAAAATCCTATGCGCTGCACACTCAGCATAAGCAATTTTGTATAGATTTCTTTACATTATGCGGCTTTTTTTGCAAAAAAAAAACAAAAAAAAAACAGCTGTTTATGAGTAAGCCAAAGATTATCTGGCGCTGAAGGAATGAAGTCACTACAGAGAAGCAACAAATTAATATGAAGAAAATCCTATGCGCTGCACACTCAGCATAAGCAAATTTGTTTAGATTCTTTACAATATGCGGGTTTTTTTTGCGAAAAAAAAAAACAGCTGTTTATTGTGAAATCTATCCTAGCTATTAGACCAGGCGGCCGAGTAGCCTAATCTATTTCACTACAAATAATACTTACGTGTAACGGAGGGAAAATGACATGGTTATTATCCATCAGTTAGTTTTATACAAACGTGTGAAAAGCTGATCACAACATGTAATGACGTCACGTGGTATATGACGTATGGTGGCATTGTGGCAACATACACCACAATGCCTCCCTCAAAAAAACCCTATTTTTCCTCCAGATGTCAGCCATGTGGTGACTCCAGAGGGGAGGTTGGGTGGGTATTTACAGGTAGTGTATATTTTCTTTAGGCAATAGAAAACAATTTTGACCTTCCCCCAGGTAAAATTGGGTTTTCTAGTTGCCGGCTGAAAATATCACACCACCTGTAAATTTTATTGCATTTACAGTTGACCTCGTCAGTATAAGTGGCGGGCACCATCATGGCGGGTTCCCAAGAGGTTCGCTGGGTCCCAGAGATGGTATAGGTTGAGGTGCTAGACGCATCATACTCAAGATCTCAAGCAGTTTGACTTAGGCAAGTACTGCAGGGAAAAAAGCTGGTTGTTATCAACGGATTGACATCAGTTTGAGAGTTTGATTCCATTTGAAAGTGAGGAAGGGGGGGGGGGGGCGTTAATTAATTTTAAAATTTATTACCTGAAAGTGGGTCATGAGGGTTGGATCCGTCTTTGTTTCCATTGGGTGGTTGATTGAAGGGTTGATTAACATGAAGTAGATTGGTGTGATGAGGAATCGCAGGTTCATCAAGTGGTGTCGATGAGAGTCATCATTCCGGGTCGAAGTTAACGTGAGTAAGAAAAAGTTTTTCCAAATTATGGTCTGGTTGTGAAAGTGAAGCCATAGCCTTTGGCGGATGAATGGCAATTAAGACATGAGAGTTTCCTTGTCTGAGTTAAGGATATTCTTCGCATTTCACGGATGGCAGGAATGAAAGTTGTGGCATTATCGCACTGCCAAACTTGGGGGGGCGACATAAGATTCTTTTGGCATCGCTTGATTGGAACGAATCCATTCTTGTGCAAGTTTGTGGTGTTCGCGGCGAGCTAGTTCGGGAAGAGCTGGGGGATGGTTGATGGGATTATAAAGGTGGGTATCCGCTGGAATTGTGGTTTTTCCAACAACATATCCCATCTTGGAAGTCGTTTCGGATGTTTGAGTGCCACGTGTAGTGAGGTGAATTGGTTTACATGGGAGAGCAGGACGATGGATTTTGATGATGGGGTGGCAAATTGTTGAGCATGGTTGGGGGGATAGGCGTCGGAATTTGGCATCAGCAAGTTCGATCTTCCGTCATATTTTGGTGTTGCTGGCAGTCAGGTTTTCAATGTTTAATTTGTAAGCCTCAATGAGCTCATGAGCACTTGATAGTTTAGTTTCAAGGTTAGAGCAATGAGTTGCAATGGGTTCACAGTTATGCCAGAGGCGGTTGAGTTCTTTTTCATTGAGATCAAGTTTATGTGCAGTTTTGTTGAGGAGAAAATCACAATTACCATAGTTTACAATGGAATTGGTAGGGTAAGGGCTTGCGTCCAGTCAAAACGATGACAGCCCAGAAGTTGAAGTCGTGTTCATTTCGGAGGTTAATAACGGGGTTGGGTCCGAGGAGGATGTGATGATGGCCGGAATAGTGGCAGTCGGTTTCATTATGGGTTGTATCGAAGCGGAAGGAACGTCGTTAGATGGCGTGGAATTATCACGGGCTTTCTTGTTTTTCATTTGAGTTAAACGAGCGAGAGACTTTTTGTTGTATAGTTGAATGACAGGCCATTCGGTTAGGGATATGGTCAGGCAAACTGAGCAGGGATCCTTGTTGAAATCACAATCTTGGGCGAATCTTGGGCGGCATGGTTGAGAGACGTCAACAGGAGATACGGGAGAGGCGCGGGAAGCTATCAAGGCCGATAAAAGCCAGGGCGCGGGAATTGGGGCGGGACGTCGAGACAGGTGACAAACCTCAAGAATGGAAAGATGTCACCTCAAAATGATGATGTAACGGGTGGAATGGTGTGCAAATGAAGGTCATGAGTCCCCCAGATGAGTGAAGACATTAAAAGTTTGAAGGTTCGGCAGATGTACCGAAATAGGTACCAATGAAAGATTGTCATTGTACAAGTGGTGTGATTGTTCACGTGAAATTCAATGATGGATGAGTGCGTTAAGTGGTGTGGCGAACGAAGGAAATTGGCTACTAATGGCATGTGATAACGGGCTAAGTGTAGTTAATAACGATACAATGCGGTCAAGAGCCGGAGAGTTAAGAAGGAAGATGTTGAATTACCACGTAGGTGTAGGAGTTTCAGTGGGCGTGGAAATTGTGGAGTTAGAGGGAAGCGGGTAGACCAATGTTGATTGTCGGTTAGGGTAGGGTTAATCGGAGAACCCAGATTTTCATGGATGAGTGAGAAGGCCGGTGAACGTCAACATTTTCCAAGTGAGAGGTTGTAATCAAAGTCAAGGAGACGGGTGATCGAAAAGACGTCCACATGAGCAAAGGGTGAGCAAAACAGCAAATGACGTATCAGGAAGGCATCATCTACATGCCGGTGACGAATTTAACAAGCGATTCCGGTGAGCGTGGGAATGATTTTTGGTCTTCGGCGAAGGCTGCGTTCGATGAAGGCTTGTGTAATTCGGCGAAAGTAGTGGCAGTGATGAGGATCACAGGACCTGATGTGATGTTGCGTGGAGCCTGTGATGTGGAGGTGACACATGGCACATGAGCCAAAAATCGGGCGTTTTGTGCTGATGTCGTGAGTTTCGAAGTCGTTTCTGATGGCCGTTATGACACCAGTTGCGACCAATTGTGCAGAGGGAGAACCGAAATTCGTTTGAAGGAGAGAACGAGATGATGTCAATCTTGTAGCGGAGTCGTTCACTTTATGTAGCTCCACGATGATGCGTGGTGCACATCCTTGGAGGAGGAGACATTTCAGTCCGTCACCGAATGAGTGAGAAAGTGCAGGGTTAGATGATGGTACCTTTTGATTGTCCCGTAATTCATCGGATGGTTCGGGCACACGCTGCGTGGCGGGCAGGCAAGGGTAGCATCCTAGGCATAGCTGATGAGTTTAGAAGAGTTTGAGTTGTTTGAAAATAAAACCGATTTGTTTGGTCAGTGGCAGTGATTTCAGCGTGGAGGAAGAAGGCTGAATTGATGGATGATTCAAGTATTTCTTGCGAACAGGGTGATTGTGAGAATTGCAAACTGACTGAGAAGTCGCTTCCAGGGGGAGTGTGATGGATAGTTGGAAGTCAGGCTGTTAAGAATATGATGCATCCACAGAAGCTGGAGTCATCGAGAGTGTCAACCTTGCTCAATGCCAAGAAGACCCAGTTAGGGGTCGAGTGATGAGCGTGAGTTGTGGATCCTGGGCTCCTCTTGTCATCCTGGCAGATCAATCGCCAGCTTGAGTAAGGGCTGTGTTCACTGCGGAGGGCTGTCAGAGATGCATGTGGTTGCATGTGGCGCAGGATAGTTACTTCGAGCATGGGTTGCTGCGGTAATCGTGGCCCCAATGGAGAAGTGGGGTAAGAACTGATGAAGCGGGGAAAGGAGGGTTCGACAGACGTGGAACAGAGTTCAGATGTAATGGTTGGTGTCAACGAAATTCATGTAGGTGGATGATCAATAAGATGTCCCTGAGCGTAATTGCAAGTGTGGGTGATGAAGGCAGCGTGTTCGGCGAAGGTTCTTGCTTTGCTTTGGTGCAGGCTGTGTGTTCGGCAAAAATTTGCTTGGTTTACGGTGAAGGCTGAGTGTTCGGCGAAGGCTTGTGTCATTTGGCGAAAGACTTGTGGCTTTCGGCGAAGGCTGCACGTTCGGCGAAGGCTTGTGGCTTTCGGCGAAGGTTGAGAGTTCGGCGAAGGCTGGCGGCTTTCGGTGAGGGGTACAAGTACGGCGAAGGCTTGTGGCTTTCGGCGAAGGTTGAGAGTTCGGCGAAGGCTGGCGGCTTTCGGCGAGGGGTGCATGTACGGTGAAGGCCAGTGGCTTTTGGCGAAGGGTGCAATCAGCAAAGGCTGTGGGCTTGTACTTCGAGCTAGTGGTGAAAGTCTAGGGAAGGACACATAGACTGGCAGATGATTCAACTTGAGTTGTGTTAATGGGCGAAAGAGACATTCAACGAACGTGGGCATCCGTCAGGGCGCTATAAGGGAAAACCACTTTGTCAATGGAGGATCTTCTTCTAAGGTCATTCGGCAAACGTTACATTCTTCAAAGATCGGGAGTTCCCCGTTAATGGTTCAACAGGTGATGAAAACATGCGTGAAGGGAAGTATGTTCAGAGAACAAGAGGTCAATGAGTAAGAAGATCAAGGCTGATAAGCAGAGTCAGATGGTGTGTACAGCAGATAAAAGGAAGTAAAAAACGTTCGGCAAACGTGCACATCCAACACGTACGAACGTAAGAAGAATGAAAGCATGCATCGTGGGAAGGGTCTTTCGGCGAACGTCGGAGCGGGTAACAATGGCGGTGTGTCGTAGCCGGAGGCTGGAGGAAAAGAAATGGTTGGCTAACGCCGTAATACCACTTATGGAGGGTCTGCGCATGCGCATGCGCAGATGGGCGGTTCAGCTGGGCGTATCGTGAGAGTTTTGAATCCTCCAGGGTAACAAGCACTCAGGAACTGAATGCAATAAAATTTACAGGTAGTGTGATATTTTCAGCCGGAAACTAGAAAGAAAAATTGGATTTGTACACGTAGAAAGAAAAATCCAGTTTAAAGCTGTTTGTTTTTTTGTACAAGATGGCATCTTTAGATTTGGATGACATCTGGCTTTAATTTGTATATGGATCCTGGTTGTTTGGATCCATGAGGCTGTATGATTTTTGTTTTTGATGACATCAGGATTGGCTTTAACTTTGAATTTGGGTCCTGGCTTAGAGATGCTCCATTAGTTTTTGTTGATTTGCTAAGTTACTCTCCAGGCCTGGGTGGGGATGAGTGGAAGCAGCTTGAGAAGTTTAAGGAAGAGTTGGGAATAGTGCAAGCAAATTAGTTTTTCACCTGGAATTAAATACTAGAGAAATTATCTTTGACAGGAACGTTCGTGCATATCAGGATAATTATTTTTTAGAAGTATATAAAAATACACCTTGGGGAAAAGCTGCCATCTTGGAAAATGGCCGCCAAATAATGTTATATTACCCGTAACTCCAGCATAGTCGAGCCTACAGGAAAACATCACATACAAATGATGTAGAGAACAGTATAACGAACAACTTTGCTTATAATAGAACAATTTTTCCGTAAAACAGCTAAATATAGCAGGTAGAGCCAGTTGAATATTAATTACCAAGGCTCCTCATTTACTATATAGTCTGATAGCAGGGCCAAAAACCTGGAAGTAAGGTCCGCCCAATGTTTTATAGTGTTTTGTGTTTCTTCAAGGTATACTTAATGAAATTCTCGAAAAGGTGGGAATGTCTTCTTTGCATCAAGGGTAAATAAATGGGTTTATCATTGTTAGGGACCGAACTATGTATGCCCTTTTTTCAGGGGCTGGTATCGCAGTCACTGTTCTATTTTTCGCTCAGTTTCAACTTTCAGCTGCTATTCTGGTGTTTCTAATTTTGGTAGATGACTCCAATTCGATTCATTCGAAAGAAGACATTCCCACCTTTCAAGTGAACCTAATTGGAGTCATCCATGAGCCACCTAAATTACAAACATCGGCATAGCAGTTGAAAGTTGTAAAATTGAACAGTGACTGTGATGCCAGCCCTAGTAAAAAGGCGTAGCTCGGTTCCTAACAATGATAAACCCATTTTTTACCCTTGATGCAAAGAAGACATCCCCCTCCTTTCTACTGTATCTAATTGGGGTCTTCTACCTAAATTAGAAACGGCAGAATAGCAGTTGAAAGTTGAAAATGAGCGAAAAATCGAACGGTGACTGTGATACCAGCCCCTAAAAAAGGGCATAGCTCAGTCCTTAACAGTGATAAACCCATTTATTTACCTTTGATGCAAAGAAGACATTTCCACCTTTTAAATGAATCTATTTGGGGCCTTCCACCTAAATTAGAACTGACAGAATAGCAGTTGTAAGTTGAAAATGAGCAAAAAAAATCGAACAGTGACTTTGATACCAGCCCCTAAAAAAAAGGGCGTATATTTTATCAACAAGATAATCCGTTGTTAGTATTCCCTGACCCTGAAAACATAGTATTAGACACCAAAATGATTATCCTGTCTGTTCTATAAGCGAAAATATGGCCGACATGATTTTTCAACCAGCTTAGCCGCCATTTTGAAGATTTAAATTTTCTCAAGGATAACAAAGTGGCACCCTGCAGAATTTCATTAAGTATGCCTTGAAAAAACAAAACACTATAAAACATTGGGTGGACCTTACTTCCAGGTTTTTGGCCCTACTACCAGACTATATAGTAAATGAGGCGCCTTGGTAATTAATATTCAACTGGCTCTACCTGCTTTACTTAGTTCTTTTACGGAAACAATTGTTCTAATATAAGCAAAATTGTTCGTTATACTGTTCTATACATCATTTGTATGTGATGTTTTCCTGTAGGCTCGACTATGCTGGAGTTACGGCTAATGTAACATTATTTGGCAGCCATTTTCCAAGATGGCGGCTTTTCCCCAAGGCGGATTTTTCTATACTTCTAGAAATAATTACTCTGATACACACGAACGTCCCTGCCAAAGATCATTTCTCTAGTATTTAATTCCGGGTTTGCCTTTATTTTGGCCTAATTTGCTTGACCTAGAAGGTGGGCATTGAGAGCTAACAGATTCACGGCAGGAGAGGTGGTGAAGGAGGAGGAAATGGCGTGGTCGTCCTTTGAAGCCAGGGAGGTGATGGCGTAGGTCGGGTTTGATAGGAGGGGCGCGGGCGAGGAGATGATAGTGAGGAAGGTGTATGAGAGAGGTGTTGTACCAGGTGGGTGGACCAGGTGACTGGCTGGGATGTTTCAGGTGGTTGGGGAGAGGGGTTGGAGGAGGAGTATTAAGGATAGCTAAGTGGAAAGGTGGAAGAGGGATATGAAAGGAAAATCGTCGATGGATAGGTATCGGGAAGAAAGGGCATATTGAGGTCGGAGAGCTGGTATGATGGGGATTGGAGGAGTGTGCTGCTGTTTAGGCGAGAGCTGGGGCTTTGGACACTTGGGTGATGAGTGGAAAGGATGAAGAAGCCACCTGTGGCATATGTGGAGAGGGAGAGAAAACGGTGGAGCCTGTTCCGGTTGGTTACTTGGGGGCTGCAGGACCTTAAGAGGGAGTGCAACCCCTTTGGTTATCGCAATTCTGACTACTAGATGGCGTTAGCGTCTACAACATATTTCAGTTACGATCTTATTTCCACTTTTTGTCAGTTATTTTCCAACGGAATAGTGTCAATCTTGTTTCTAATGAAAGAGAATTGAATTGTCTAGCGAAGTGTGGAGCCAAAATCATCTAAAATATATTTTTGCACTTTTGAGCAATATTTTAAGGTTGGCTGATTGAAAGATAAATAAAATCTGTAAACGTGATTGCCATCCAATATCTAGGAATTAAATCCTTTTCCTCATTAAAAAAGTCTTACTAATTTAAAATTAAACAACAAAGTACCATAATATGCAGGTGTTGTTTGAAAAAATCATACCTACTCTAATCGGATTCGAACGCAGAACGGGTGTTAAATGTGACGAGGCATGATAATAAAGAAGGGATGGATAGCAGTTCCAACGCTCGTGAGATCCGTGCGTTCGGAAATCTGAGCAAAATGACGTTTCATATATGTATGGAATGCTATCGACGTAAAACTGTGACATAATCACTGATAAATTATGCAGCCGAATACCCATCTTTTTCGTTCTTGGATTGCATTAGTTGCCTGAAAGAGTGGGAAAACTAGAAAATAATTGTTTATGTTCTTGTAACGTGGATAAAAACAAAACCTTGTTCAAAAATGATTTATAAAGGCAGAAAATGCCGCAAAAAATACTAAGTTAAAAAAAACATGTAACTTTCCGAGGATAGTCTCATGTCCTCAGAAAGTTTTGTGTTGTGATTTGTTGGTTTTTTCATGTCTCATTATGATTGGGCTGGCGGCAGTTGCTAGCAAGCCCTGCAATTCCAAAATGCAGTTCTGTGTATTTATTACTTATAATGTATTATTTGTTTCCAGTTGGGGAAGTATGTTCTTCCCTTCCCCCACCCCCACTGACTCCGTAATTTGTCAGTCCCACCTTCCCAACAGAAGAGTTGCCATTGTCGAATAATTGATATCCCCCCACGATAATCCCCGCTTCCGAACAATTGTTATCCCCCCACGATAAATCCCCACTACCGAATAATTGTCATTCCCCCCGCCCCCGATACGTTTCCGATTAATTGTCATTCCCTTCTAATTCCCCCCCCCCCCCTTCAAATTGCGCCTCTGCTGAATATTGACGTAAATTTCGGTTCAGGCAGGTCATATCGAAATCCAGCAGATACAGTAGAAAATAACACATGACCCGTCCGACCGGGAAATACTACCGACGAGAATGTTTTTTTTTTCCATTTGATGGTATTTCATTTCGCTCTAACGGGAATGTTTTCAATTTGAGCGCAGGATTTTTATTCACTCCGGTGGGCAGTTACGGCGCCAGGGGTGGGCCAACCC
>JAHWFP010096914.1:0-16090 GCA_023313725.1 Lithobius niger
CAGTTCGAAGACTAACCAGTTGGTGTGGGAGCTCTGACTGAAAGGTTGGATCTCCAGGAGCCTACGTAGGTGTCAGCAAAAGGCGAAATTTTGCTATCAGCCTAATATGTAATACTATTGTGTACAGTCCCCTAGTTGTGCAGTAAGAAGTGAATTAGGATTGAGCATTGTGTCTTGCGAATAATCGTCCACTTCCATAGCAACCCTTACAAGTGTTGTGCTTTTGGTTTCATTTTTCCATGAGCTGCAGAATCGCTTGTTTCTTCAGTTGTTTACGGTCGAAAACGCGTTGCACCAGGTAAAATCTACTGTCAGTAATTATTAGAATTTTGAACTTAGATTTTTAGATTTTGTCTTGGATTCTAGCCTAAATACCCGCAAACACAACTTTCTATCACAGTCTGTGACAGTAATATTGTGCCCAAAAAAACTTGTCCACAGCCAATAGGTTTTATCATGATGGTTTCACACATGTTTATTGGTTTTCACGATTTAATTTCTCAGTGCTTCATCTTATTAATTTCCGTTAAGAAGTTCCGCCAGTGAAGAGTTCTCGTCGAAACGATTAAAACGGTGTATTGGAATGTCAAAATTGGTCAAAAATTATCGAAAGGGCGAAATATCGGGCAAAATTTGTCCACGGCTGCCGTCGATTGTTCGATGCGTATCGGAATGTCAAATTCGTCATATTGTCACTCTGATTCTGCTATGGTGTCTAAGCGCAAGTCCAATTTGCACAAAATGTCACATTAGGAAGTCAGATACAGAACTCTTTATATACCTCTCGACACACAGGTGAACCAGATTTCAAATGTAAGGAGTAAGTATCTGGTTAATCTCGGTATTCGATTCGGAGGTGCATCAGGTTTTTTGGAAGACACGTTTTTGGATTGAGTATTTACGGTAGACAGCAGAAGTCATCAGTTTACTGACTGGACTTCCTGGTTACACAAATAATATGAGAAGGCGGCAAACCACGTCCACCTAACCAGAAATTGAATCTAGAACTTTTCGACGTTATTCAGTTCTTCTGGAGTTGTCTCATACCACATTCAAGTGTTGACAAATATTCATGGGTGAAAACCGGTGAGAAACCTTGCAGATAAGAGTAATGTAGTTCGGAATTCCATGCTGCAGATATGGGTTATCCTGTGAATACTCGCCAAAACTTGCTTTATGTACGGTCACCCTTAGTTGCTTGTTTGTGTCTCTTACGTTAGGGCACATTTACGCTAGAACTCACCTTTGCATTCTCGCAGCTAGAAGCTAGAATTCATCTGAAATTCGAACATGGCGGCGGTTTTAGCGCTACCAGCCCGCAACGAAACGAGTCATTACTGAGTTTAGACGCGATTGGGAAAATTGTTTCGTCAAGAGAAATTCTTTATCTTACTGTCACGAATTTTAAGACTGCGAACATTTGCTCAAACGGTGTCGGATTTATCTAATCCAGGAAGCGTTGTTACCGTGTCAACGACATCTTTGCCATCGCGATTAAATTTCGGCTGAACGCAAACGCGAGTCATTGCATAAACGCACCCTTACAATTGCGAGAGAGTCTTTGCAGCGTCTTCCGTGCTGCAATGGTTAATGCGTCAGACACACGTGTGAGGAAGACCTAGCTATCGATGTACCTTTAAACCTCAATTCCCCCTCCCCCTTCCCTATCGGTTCGAGTCACAGTTAAGGGATATTACTTTTCTTTCATTCTTGGATTTTAAATTAATTATAAGGAAACAGCGCCCAGTTACGACAACATAATACAAGACAAGACAAAAGCAAGATATGGATAACGTAGCCAGTCATACCTGCAGTGTGTCCGGTATATAGAGCTTCAGGCAGCCTCTCCTCAACACTAGATCACAAGCAGACATAACTGGTACTGTACGTACAGTCTCCTTATGCGTGTGTCTTACATTCACAAGAAGCAGTCAAGACCTGGGTCACACCAACAAGACAAGAACAAGTAAGATAATTTGCACTATATAGAGCAGTGACACGACGTAGTATTATTGCATATAACTCTATGCTGAAGTCTTAAAGGGTTAGCTGCAAGGGGCACTGCAGAGAGAAACAGAAGGGCGTCATACTGAAGTCGATGCTGTGAAGAGTGATTTCTTAGACCTAAAACGCGCGATTTTTGTTGTTGGAGAAAACAACGTTATTTTAAGCCTAAGAAATCCGCTCTTCCGTTGGTTTTCCCTCCATTTTTATGTAGTGCACCTTGTAGTTATGCCCTCCAAAACCCATACTGGTGCCAATATGGCGGCAAATGTCACTGCTCTATTTGCGCTAACGTATTTGCTTGTCCAAATGGTTTTTCCACTGTATAACCAACTATAAGGGCGCGTTTACGGAACGACTCGCCTTTGCATTCTCGCAGCTAGCAGCTAGTCATTATCTGAAATTCCAACATGGCGGCGGTTTTAGCTTTACCAGCTCGCAGCGAAACGAGTCAATAATTGAGTTTAGAAGCGATTGGGAAAATTGTTTCGTCAGGAGGAATTCTTTATCTTACTGTCATGAATTATAAGACTTTGCAAGCATTTCCTCAAACGATGTCGGATTTAGCTATCCAGGAAGCGTTGTTACCATACCAACAACACATTTGCCAGCGCGATTAATTTTCAGCTGCGAGAATGCATGGCGAGTCGTGGCGTAAACGCTCCCGTAGTCCAGCGGATTAATGCAAAACTCTCGTTTGACGGCAAAATACTAATGCAACGACTCGCTTTCACCTTCTCGCAGTTAGCAGCTAGAAATCATCTGAAATTCCAACATGGTAGCGGTTTTAGCTCTGCCGACTCGTAACGAAAACACTCAATATGTGCAGAAGGGACTGGGAAAATTGTTTCGTCAGGAGGAAGTCTGTAGTCGTTTTGTCACAGCATTTACTCAAACGATGTCGGGTTTGGCTAATCCAGATAGCGTTGTTACCATGGCAACGACACAGCTGTGATCGCGATTAAATTCTAGCTGCGAGAATGCAAAGGCGAGTCATTCCGTAAATGCGCCCTTATAGTTGGTTATGCAGTGGAAAAACCATCTGGACAAGCAAATACGTTATAGCAAAAAAAGTACAAATTATTTGACTTTTTTTGTCTTGTTTTTGTCTTGTTGTTGGTGTTTACGCAAACGGTTTGCGTAAACGCGCCCTTATAGTTCACAGCTCCTTTAAAATCCGATAAAATGTCGAAATCCATTGTCTTCGACAAAAGAATGAAGGGCAGCGATTATTGGGCCCTAATGTACAGGAAAGTGGGGCAAAAATAAACAAGCTACTTTCTCGCAGTCTAGATTTGACTCAGTAATGAGAAAACGTGTGACATTTTGGATCATTTCACTTATTGTTCGATACCTTGATGACTGGACGAATCTAGCTAGCTCAGACGTTTGACCGAGTACCGGTGAGCCCGAACGCCGTACACAGGGTAGAAATCACCATGCTGAAATGGGGCGTGAGATCAAGCAAATGGGCGGTGAGAATTTATGCCAGTCTGCTGGACACGGGGGTGTTGGTGACAAAAGCGCCATAGGGGGAAAGTCCGTAGCGTTGACTTGACTCTACCTGCTACATTAATGCATCTTATGCTCGTTTTGTTCCTCGTGGTTTCAGATTTTTGTATGACTCTATAGAGCACCGTCAATAAGATCAAACACTTGTCCAATTCTAATGGCAACTGAACAACGCGTGCCGCCATCTTGTAACGGAGGTAAACAACGACGTTGAAGCAGACGACGAATGGTTGAATTTCTGGATATCAAAAAAAAAAGGACGAACCATCATCTGGCCTTCGTTCATTGCCATAACGCAAAATCCAACAACTGTTTACACCATTTTGATGAAAAAACTTGGCATCAACCCTGATCACACATGACAAACGAAAATAACAAAATGGCGGGAGGGCGATCTTTCTTCCCTCCACTACAAAGAGCCAAGCTAAAAGTCGGGTATTTAAGGTTTTGTGATGACAGTGCTGCAGCGACTGTGACGTGTATTGGCACTTCTCTATAGAAAAAAAAATACCGAAGGAAAAAAAAAAAGCCATAGAATGAAAAGAAAAAGCTAAAAAAAAAAGAAGCCGCGCAAAAAAGCCTAAGAGGAAAAAAGGAAATAAAAGACGAAGATATAAAATTTGAACTAATCGCCAAACAAAACACAATCATTTACAAGCAACGGCCTGTCTATTACAAGCAACGGTCTGTGGAAAAAATGACAAAAATGACAGTAAGTAAAAATAAGCAAGCACCCGTCGTAGCATCCGAGGACTGCAATGAAGACCAGTCATTGAGACGACGCTTCTTGGCTCCCTCTTGTGTCAGTTTTTGTGACTGACAGTATGTCTTTTAAGGTCATTTTGTGGCGATCTGGAGACACTGTTTAAACTAGACGGAAACCAGATACCGGAAGCTCCCGGACGCTCCGACGAGTGTTGCTATATTTCTCTGTATTATATTTTTCTATTTTGACCTGGCGACAATGAACAGTCAAAAAACAGTTTTGTATACACTAAATATCCTCCTTCAGTTGCTTCACAATTGAGCCAAACCTTTCTCTCAGCTAGGCCACCACTATTTTTTTTTTATTTAAGTCTAGTAAAAAAAAGACAAAAACACGAAGTAGACACTTGCGTGTGGGTGTACGTCAACAGGGAAATAGAATAGGCCTACACAAATAACAATTTAATAACTTCAAAAGACACCAAAAAAACCCAACATCCAAAATTTTGCTCTCGTTTTCATTTAACCAATTTTTTTTGGCCATTTTCTTTTTAAAGTTTAGTTTATCAAATCCCGCAGCTGGTCCAGGTTTTCTTGTAACAAGTTCGTTTTTTTTTTATTATTCCCTTCTACGACGAAGCAAAAGTATCCTCCGCAAACAACGTAAAATTTAGTTAGTTTTCCCCATTTATATATCGTTGATATAAATTAACAAAATATAGGTCCTAAAATGAAACCTTGTGGGACACTCAATATTCATCTTTGAATGTATTTTCCGTTCAGTTTATCAAAGCTTTTTTTATCCTTCTATTTTGTCAAGTCAATATTTCCTCAGTTTACAATTTATAGGTCCCCCCCCCCCCCCGCCACCTACAATAGCACCATTAGGTGAAACATTTCGCCTGGATGGTGGGGTTGGGTGTGAGGAATCGTCTTCAGTGCGGTACAGGAACCAAAGTTGCTGCCTGTTTACCGCGAAGAATCAGTAGTTAACACATTTCTGGCTAAGAATGCAAAACGTATAGCTTCATTTCCAAGGAAGATGGACAGGGGTTTGTTTACGCAGATGGACAGTGTGTGATGGATTGAGTTGGTGGTGCTATTTTGACAGACGGGCCAGCCAAACTAGCGTCCATCTGGTTTCTTGACTTGTACTGATGACTTCTGTCCGCATCCACCAGTTGTCTCAAGTTGGACACATTCCCCGATTCATGTGGAGCTGGGGGTGATTTTCGGTGCCTTATACCCTTACTGTTGTTCACTTTACCAGTCACTTCTATTATATTATATTCTTTGACTTACCGCGATTACCGCGATTACCGCGATTACCGCGATTACCAGTAGAGTGAAACATCATAATATGATAGAATAATCCTTCTTAATAATAATAATAAATAAAAATAATAATACAAACGAATGACTAAAACTGGTATAAGAGTATAGCCGCCAAATTTTCAAAAAGGGTCGGCCTTTGAAGGTAGTGGTATCATTCAAGCAGGAAAAGCCAAGGTTAATCCTATTTGCCAAGTTAATTGCGCCGAATACTACTTTGGACGTTAAATGAAAACTTGAAGATTGCTGCGGCAAGTAGCAAAATCAAGTCTTGATTTAACTTTCGAACTGTTAGTCGGTGCGATTAACTTGGCTAATAGGATTAACCTTGGCGGACTTTTCCTGGTTGAATGATATCACTACCTTCAAAGGCAGAACCTTTTTCAAAAAAACTTGGCGCCTTCTCTTATACCACGTTTTGGTTTTGGACGGATTAGTGTTACAGAGTTAGGCTACAACTAAGGACATGGATCCCAGGAAGTGTTAGCCAAGACTGAACAAAGTTTTCAGGGCGGCTACACATGATAAACCTTCGCTAACTTATAGAGCTTAATGTACCGTAGTGTCCATTAATAAGTAAATATAGAAATATCTGCGAATAGACTGTTTTCTGGTAGCGCTCTTGTGTGAAAATGACGTAGCCTACTGGCTTATAGAGATAGATTATTTCCTCTTACCTGGTCAAAAATTGAAGGGGGGAAGTTAAGTTCATTTGCTGCCATTTTGATACTGTTTTCTATACTGTCATCAAATACGAAGCTGATGCCGATCATTTAGGTCGCTAAAAGTTATTTAAGGGGTTCGCAGAAGCGCACGCGTGGGTTTTTTCATTAGCGCATAAAACGTTTTTTATGACTTTGTCCAAAAAAATTACGATCACGCATTAGCGCTTTCACCAAATACTTCCCGGAGCCGATGACCACATTAGCTCTTTGATCCATTCACATTATCGCCTCGAAATGAATCTAAGTGCCGTTCAGAAGCATGTAACAAAAACTTAGAACTAAAGAGTGACTTTTATCAAGTAAAAACTTAGATGCCGGACTTTCATCAAATGTGCACTTGTGCACGCTGATCTTGGCCTTAAAACGTAGATATTGTACGCCACTACAAAATGCAAGCAGTGGTTTCGTTTTGTTTAGTAAAAAAATAAACCGTCGCCCTTGTTTGAAAAATCACGAATAAAAAGTAAAAAAAAAAAATTTGCCCGGCTCGCATCAACGTTTTTTAATACCAATCCTGAGAACCATTCAATTAATTTTTAGCGGCTTTATCTGCAGGCCTGTTGTTGTTTTTTTTTAACTTTGCGTATACTTGAAACGGTGTATGACCGTTTCGCCGAATCACGTTTCGCCGAATTTTAATCAGTGTCTTAACAGAAACGGCAACTATTACAAATTACTTCCAATTAGGAACGCATCTTTAATTTCTCCAACGTCAAATTTTTTAAAGATTAATTTGATTCGGCGAAACGGAAGTTTCCCTTTCGCCGAATTTTAATCAGAGCTTAATTTTCGGCGAAACGGCAAAGAAAATCGGCGAAACGGGTAGACACCCTTGAAACTTATTACTTTGGTTGTAAAATTAATTTTTTTTTCAATTTATTTTTATAACTTTTAAAAGAACTCAAAGCTTAAAAACTCCAGCGACGACGAATGCTTTCAGCCACTGATTTTTACAAAAAAAAAAAACTGGTAGAAAACAATTGGAACACGTTTGTAAGAAATGTTGGGATGTTCGTAGATTAGTGAGGTGAGTTTACAGCTAGCTACAAACGATTGTAAAAAAAACAATGAAAGTACACCATAACGAAACGGTTACTACGTATGCTTTATCCGACCCTGGTGTTACCGGGAGGGGGGGGGGTTGAGAGTTGAGGTTCGACAGCTATGTCATTAGCGCATTGGCTTGGGTTGCCACTGTGTCACACATTACAGATATGTTAACCAAAATCCCAAACCTAGATCTTATCGGATTACGGGTTAGTGGTCGTTTAAAGTAACCAAGTCAGGCTTGCTTACTTTACATTTTATAGTCAGAGACTGAACAGAATTTTACCGAATGTATGACGAAATCTTTTGCAACTGGGAGTGACTTCACCCAAGCCTAGACGCGTAGCTCAGTTTGTTCGAGATGCTGGCGAAGTATTTTAAGCAACATGATTTTAATTTCCAACCTGTATTGTTGGGGTGTATAGGGACAGATCTGAGATATGCTAAGTCTCTCGTCAGTTAATAGAGCCTTGCTATTCTGATCTGTTTCTCAGTTTGTCTTCCCTCCAAAGAACAAAAGATTGTATATTGTATTATTCAGCAACAATTGTATTGTAAAATTCCTTTATTGTGACCATGAACTCACCATGCCTACAACAATGTATAGCATAGCACCCTCTTTAACAATGCCTTGGCATCCCCACTCCAAAACTGTCATTCCATTCACAGCTATCCGACTAGTAAGTTGATTTTGGTACTTTTACTTGAAATTATTCCTCCCACTTCTCCTCCACAAACCCCAAAACATCATTCGTATTCATCCCCATCCAATTGTTGCGTTGTAGCAGATTAAGCAGTGGCAGGCGAGTCTCTTTACCGTATAAATCCTGAACACTAAACACAACTTGCAATTCTTCCTTTAGTTATAATTCCGACCGTAATCCAGCCCTTGACGCTGTCTAGAGGGGGCGAGCGGGGACAACCCAGCTTCATGCACAGGGGCTGATCTGACTGGAATGTGGAACCTGGAAAGTCCCTGCTACACCTCACGTTCATGGTAGTGAGAGACTAGCTAGCTCATTCAGCAACTTTGGATTCTACACTGCGCATTTTCTCGGCATCTGTCATAATCGGAGGTTTCCCGATTTGAATCCCCATATTTGCCTCTTCCTTTGATGTATGGTAAGATCTAGATACGGGGTTTGTATAATATCTGTGTAATTTGTGGTGCAGTGGCAACCAGACCATTGCACTGTGACTGCAATTGGCGCTATAATGACCTAGCCGTCGACGCGTCATTAAACCTCAAACGCCCTCCCCCCCTCCCTCCACCTAGTTTTATTTAAGGGAGGGCCGGTGGTCACTTTACGCCTCTCTCTGCACCATGAATAACACCATATCACAGTTTCGGTAGTAAATTTCTTGCGTATAATGAATACTATTAGGCTTAACAAATTGTTTTTAGTGAAATAAATAAAATTCAAGAAAAACTAAAACCAGATGCAAATTCATCATTACAAGCTGTGGCTGGAACTCCGTTTTCCCTTTTTTTTTTATTTCTTGAATTCTTCGACATCAGCAAATGGACTGGAAACCAAAAGGAATATTAGAAGGATTACCCTTTTTTTTTATAATGGAAAAGTAGAGGCAAAACCATATTTAAATAAATGCATTTTTTTTAAATTGTTTTTCTTTTACTCCTTCGACAGGTTTGATTGGTTGAAGGTGAAACAGTTGCACCCCCAGCCGGCCCGGGTATGACTAATTATATTGTTAATAATTATTGTATAAGTGCTGCCCACTCGTTACCATACAGGTGGCCATAAAATACTGCCCGTCTTAAATAACTTGTAAAAAAAAACACCAAATAAAGTAATGCGGTTTCACCCATCGGAAAGAACAACTCAAAGTTTTACTAAAAAAAATAAGAAGAGCTAAGACTAATACTTAAAACACGTTCGCTCAAGTTGGACACAGAATATCTAGCCTATTTATTCGCGATATAAGTAGTGTCAAACGTTAACGAGTTACGGAACAAGTAGCACCTGTAATTCTTGCACGCACCTCCGTTCTGCCCATCATATGGTTTTGTAGACTCTTTTCTTTGCTCACATAAACAAAAAAATATGTTGGTGGTGACGAACTTAAAAGAGCAAGAATCACATTCAAGAGGCTATACGTTTTGTGAAGCGCCCACTCCTTACGATGGCCTTCATATCTGGCACGAAATTCATAATCGACTAGGTATTCCGTACACAACAACTGGAACGCACGTGGTAGAGTATTACTGTTATTTATTATTTTTTTTGGGAAAACATTTTGAGTTATTCTTTCCGATGGACGAAACCGCGGTAAAGTGTACAGGCTTGCAGACTCATTAAAAAAAGTAAGTAAGTAACCGCGTTGCAAATGTTTTCATTGTTTATTTTTTGTAGACGTTTGTAAATAGGGCATTCATTTATGCACACGCTGGGTTTCACGATGCGAATATTTTAACCGTATCCAAAATTACCGAATGTGTTTTAATTTTAGTGTTTACGCCAGACTTAAAAGCATGATCTTATTTGAAACTTACAGTTATGAAGAATAAGGGTAGATGATAAACAAAGCCTCCCCCTTTTCTGTAACCATCCCCTCCCCCCCCCCCCACCCTTCCTGAGGAGGGTCATTGGCGCGTGCTTGTTGACAGGGAAACGCGTGTCAGGGAAGTGGACACAGCTGGAAATGACTCCTCCAAATAGATCCTTCCTTTCCCTTAAGACCAGCCATCTGAGAATTTCTTTGTTGACAGATTTCTTGTATACGTTCCGTCACAGTAGTTCAGTTATGCGCACGAATACAAAACGCATTACGAAAATGTTTTCGATCCCGCAATAAATCTATAGGAATAACTAATTCGATCGTTACTTCATGGCCAATCTCAATACCATATGGCTCTACTTTGGATGTGGCACGTCTTGTTCGAAATTTTTCCTGCAAAGTTTTTGCGATTGCCGTAACATGCTACAGCCCTTCTCCGTAGCGCTAATGACCTAGCTGTCGACGCGCCATTAAACCACAATTCCCCCCCCCCCTCCCCCTTCAACCCCATCTTCTCCGTAGCGTCGACAATCGTTCACCACACGAAACTCGCTCGAAATTCTCTCTCCGGTAACAGTAAGCTTAACTAACGTTATCTATAATAACAACAATGCGACGAAAGAACCAGAGAAAACAATGAGGAGGCGAGTCGCTGCGTACTCAGTCGCGATGGCAAAGGTGACATTGCCATGGTAACAATGCTAAATGGATTAGCTAAATTCGACATCGTTTGAGTAAATACTTGCAGTCTTATAATCCGTGCCAATAATATAAACAATTCCTCATGACGAAACAATTTTCCCAAACGCTTCTGAACTCACGTTATTTGCTGTTTTCGTTGCGAGCCGAGAGACATAAAACCGCCGCCATGTTGGAATTTCAGATGATTTCTAGCTTCTAGCTGCAAGAATGCAAAAGCGAGTGGTTGCGTAAACCTGGCCTGACTCTGGGAGCCAGAATTTATGGTGTTGTGCACGTTTAAATCTTGTTCCGCAGTTGTTGTTGTTGTTGTTGTTGTTTCTTTGGGGGGGGGGGGAGGTCGCGGAAGGGGTTTCTGGGGTTGGGTGCCTTCGCGTTAGCCTTTGACTCGGTGCTTTGCTTTTACTTTGCCTTTGACAAGCAGCATCACACTGTAGTAAGAAATTGGCTTACTAAAAACTTGTCAATTTTTCAATAAATACAAACCTTTTCATGTTCTCTTTTGAACAGTAATATAACAATTTTTTTCCCCCAAATCCCATACGAACAGTGGCGGGATTCGAACCGGTGTCCACTTCGTTTGGAGGTAATGACTCGAACCATTCGGCTGCTGCTGCTCTCTTTGGTTGGGATTCCCGGGCACAGAAGTATTGCACGTTGGGCTTAAAAATCAGTCTTATGGCTCGTTTATGCAACGACAGTTTTCTCGCTCACTAGCTTTTACTTGATCAATACTAAATCTGATGGATGCTTCTCGCCTTTACCGGAGTGTGCCGGTTTCGACTTGTCTATGCGTATTAGTATAACCATGGCAACGATGCAGACGCAAATCTTCTCCTCGTGCCTCGTTAAATGGCGTACGAAGCTTGCAACATTTGAGCGTCGATTTATGACAACAAGAAAACAATTTTTACTGCAGTACAAGACGACGGACTGTTTTTTGTATGCCGGCATTCGATGGTTTGTCTTCGATTCGATAGCCACGAAATGGACGCCTTGTTGGATTTTGAATTCTCGCTGCAAGGAGCTAGCTACTTATTCTACCGACTTTTGACCATTGCTAGAAGCTGTACTTTGAGAGAGAATAGCAAATTTTGGAAATAGCGTGAAATTACAACAATCTTGTAGCAATGTTTACAACTACCGTAGCACTTTGTTCGTTATCCGTGTTGTTATTTATAATACATACAATTTGTTATCTATTACCGCATTCATTTAGTAGCAACGGGAAACTAATAATAAATAAATAATGGTTGACTAGCAAATAGCTTTCGGCGAGCGAGAAGGCCTTTTTGCATAAACGAGCCCTTATTCCTTCTAGAGTTAAACAACTGAGCTTGGAACTGAAGTCGCGCTAGCTAAATAGTAGGTGGGTTGAGTTTGTAGGTTCATTTCCCGCTCAGGCAGCCTGAGACAGTTCAAAAAGCAACAGAAGTAGGTTGCATAAGTATTTATTTATCTCATTTGGCTTTCCACTTTGTAATTATTAAAAATGAACATTTTAATATTAGTTTTTCTGGTTACGTCACACTATACAAGAACCTTCAATTTGGTAGAATAGGACAACTAAAATAAAGTATTTAATTCATTTCGCTTCATGTTGATGGTCCTGTGATATATGTTCCCCCAAAAACGAAAAAGAATTTACATTCGTAAGGTAGGATCGAAGTTACGCAGAAATGTTACGAAAAAAAAAATCGTGGACTTTTTTCCAGAACCCCCACCGAAAAAGTATTTCTAGTAGGCTAATCCAGAGGCGAATTTACCATTTTGCCGCCTCCGGCTTTTAGATTTTTCGCCGCCCCCCCTTTTTTTTTTGGGAGGTTCACGTTCAATTAAAAGAGAATGAGCAATAATTTATTATAAAAAAAGTTCTTTGGTTTCTTGGATTAGAATACCGAAGAGATGGAAGTAAATTTTTAAACTTTTTTTTTCAAAATTTGTCGTCTGTCATATTTTGCTGCCCTGGGCTATAGCCACCTAAGGCCTATTTCCTGTAAATACGCCCTTAGGCTAACTTTTCTTCTTTTTGGCATTCATAGCTTTCGTAAAGTCATTTTTTAACTTGAAGTTCTTCGGCCTTCAAATCTGGACAAACCAAAAACAATGAATGGACTGCTGATAAACCTTTACTTTTTCATCAGTATTTTGAGATTTTTCCTCGGATAGTGGGGAAAAAAATAAGCTTGCACGAATAAACATTTATATATTTTCCACACTTTTTTTTAAAGTAGAAATTTCAGTAAAAATAAACGATTCACGTATTTCACGAATTTTTTTTCTAAAACAGGAACGAACTAACATGAACCATGATGAATCAGTGAATTATCGGAACATTTTTGAGAAAAAAAACGCTTCAACAGATTTATTTAAAAAAAAAAAAGCCTCAATAGCGCTAATACAAACATTAGATTATTTTTAAAAAACCTTCGTCGAACCAATAATGTTTACATGCATGGTAAAATAACACAAAAACTTATTATTTCGTGCCTCATTAGCTGCAAATTTCACTCACTTTATCAAAAGAAACAGTAAAAATCACACCTTCGTTCTATACAGTTAAAGCCCCCCCCCCCTGTCCTTTTACTGGGCTGGAACGAGGGGGTGCCCGCATCGCCGGTGTTTTTTTACTGTAAACAGACACGTTGGGTTAAAAATATTCTATAAAATGTTCCTTACATCCATCTTTTGTAAGGGTCTTCGCTTTATGCCCACATCCGTAACATAGTCAGCACCTGAAAGACAGTAGCCGAGAAACCAAGAGGCCAGGCTATTCGACAATGTTCTTTGTAAAAACTATACGTGTAGTATTGATACTAATAGCTTCAAATTCTTGTAAACACTCAGATCATGAGGGGTCTAGGGGGGTTGCTTCCCCCCCCCCACCCCAGAAGATGAGGCCTTTTTGAAAATTTTGACTGCTGTTGAGAGCCATTTTTGAGACCCAAAAATGACTTTTTCTTCCAGTTTGGTCAGTGTGTTTTTGACCCCCCCCCCACCTCCTGACGGGACCTGAAGAATGTATGACCCCCCCCCCCATTGAGAGGTTTCAACAAATCATACCCCCTCCCCAATTTCCTCCCCCCCCTCCGGAAATAAATAATGGCCGGTCCCTAATTATGTTTGTATTAGTGCTATTGAGACTTTTTTCAATATAAATGATGGGAAACGCTTCTTCCTATTTAATACCCACATGACTTGATCGGTTGAAGTTTTTAACACAGGTTCATCTGTACCAGCTAATTCTCTACAATCTTTATTGACGCGCGGTGTGAAGCAGAGCAATAGAGATTCTCATCTTGCGCTGATTTCTGTCCGTATCCACATGAGTATGGATTAAACAAAGAACAAATTACAAAGTAAAGGCTTAACGAAGCAAACAGTCTGTATTAAAGACTGGCCTTGTGAAGTTACAGGATACACTAGTCTGAGAAAGAAAGAGAAGAAAACTGCCCAGACTGGGACTTGAACCCAGGACTTGATCCCGCTGACTAGCCAGGCCCTCTGACGTGGAGGCCAAGAAGCAAGTTGCTTTCCCGCCTTGTGCATGTTTGTGCGCTTTAGGTCACCACTGAGAAAGATCGAACAGGTACTAAGCTTGCGTGTTGGAGCCTGCAATCAGCATCCGCCCCAGTAGCCCAAAGGTTAGAGAACCCAGCTACTTAACGGGAAGTCATGGGGGTTCGAGTCCGAGTTGGAGCAGTTGTGTTTTATTTCTTTCTCCCGTGTAGTGTATCTTGTATTCACACCAGGCCAGTCTTTAAGACAGACTCTTTGCTTCCTTAAATATCGATTCTCTAATCCATTTCAAATTTTCTACAAGTGTTCTATGCCTATTTGTGAATTTAAATTTGTAAGTGAATTGAATTGGGGGGAGGGAGGAGGGGAGCATTGAGGGTCAATGGCGCGTTGGCAGCTAGGTCACTAGCGCAAACTTCAGTCACAGTGCAGTGGCCCGAGATGCTACTGCGCCGCACAAACAGAGATGTTTTAAACCAAACACCAAATCTAGATCTTACCGTAAATCTGTATCTCATGCATTATTGAAATACCGGACAGGAGGACAGAATCGTGGCCCAACTGACACGCCATGTCAATTGGGCCATGATCCTGTCCTCGTCTCTCGCCGAAGATGGAAACGGCGACGAACAACATCAAGATGGCGACTATCAACAAGAACGTGATTGATCCTGAGTGTCCGGCAACACCAATGACATTCAGGAGGGGAGATACCCCCCCCCTTAAAAAGAAGCAATGAGTAAGATTGGTGTGACCAATATGCAAACGGGCTAGCACCACCACTTCCCGCCGACTGCGGGGACCAGCCGATTGCCATTCGTATAATTTCGGAAGGAGATGCGATGCTTTATTATGTCTAAAATAATAACAGTAATAATGCATCATAAACACAACAATGAGTATTCAGGGAGATTAATCAGAAATTAATGTACACTAAGTGACTCGACACATAAAGCGACACTTGATACCACGCGCCTGACGTCTTTCAAATAATGGAAATAGCTTGACGGATTTTTTTTATTTTTTTTTTTTACTGCTCTTCAAACCTCAATCTTCCTCACCCCCCGCCCCCTTCGAGGCTTCGTACGTTTCACTGCCAGTAGTAGAGATCCGGTTTACGTGATTTTGTCATGCAACCGTCAACCATGTTTAAAGTTTTGTCCTCCTATCAAGTGTCACCTATATCATCGTGAGAATGCACGATCATACCCTACAAATTCTAGGATACAACATATTGCGCAAAAAAAAAAAAAACAGCCTTAGGGGTACAATGTGAAGCAGCAGCACCGGGAGAAGATGATGATGATGAGGCGGAGGAATTTCTCTGCGATACCAGCCGGCGTCGTCGCATCGCTGTAACAATTAGCATTTTCCCACCGTACTGAAACTGGCAATTTTCAAGTTAAAAGTAAAGAAGAAAGAAAAAAAAAAGAAAGGCCACCGTAATTTGGGAGTTAAGTTGAGGCGCGACCTGAGCGCTCTGCCCAGAAGGGGTTAAATACCAGTCGTACGTGAGCGCGTGGTTCTCCTCCCATGATTTTTTTTTTACCGAAAAAATCTTTTTTGGATGACCGTAAGCTTTCTAGCTGTATGGTGTAGTATGAAGCTTTGCCAGGGCTTAGATCAGAATTCAGCACGCACAACGCTCCGTCATCGTAGCCAGTCTGTAACACCTGTTGAGGAGGCGGTGACCCTCGTTGGTCAAGCTGGTCACGTCTCCTGGCCCCTGCAGGCAATGTCCAGTTCAGTCTCGAGGAGTCAAAGGTAAAGTACTGTATGCGACTGAGGAAGGTAGGAAGAGAAGAAAGGAGAAGACGGCATATAACTGTTTAGAAATTTCAGACCCTTTGGGCTGTTGAAATTCCACAAGCAACCAGAGGCAAAAGACTAAAAAGTTTGGAGTGTTGGGAGTTGTTTGGTGACATTGCATTACTCAAGTTTTTTTTTTTTTGCTTTAGGGCTTTCAGTTGAGTTGAAGGATGGGTGGGACTGGATGGTCTTTGAAAGAACGGAGATTGTGTGTGTGG
>JAHWFP010096915.1:0-12194 GCA_023313725.1 Lithobius niger
GTAACCAAAAAAAAATAAATGGGAAAAAAAACAACTATAAATCTAAAATGCTAAAATAAAAATTAAAAACTAGGCTACGGAAATGCCAGATTAAACAACCCAAAAACGAAATAAATCCGATGCGGATTGTTTTTGTTTTTAAACCGTGTTATTACAGTAACTCATGCCGGGTGCGTTTAGTAAAGATCCTAAACTTTCCAAGCAAAATTGTCTTCGTACCGTCAACTGCTGCAAAACGTCTAAAGAAAGCCAACGTTAAAAGGTTTTATCGGGTCGCCGTTTTGGCCACCATTCTACGAACTATAATAAGACTTTAATGAGACTTATAAGACTAATAAGACTTATAATAAGACTTTAGCAAAACCGCAGGAAAAGAAAACGTTTACTATAGGCTAACGGAATCAAGCTACTGCTGTCCTAGCTCTGGCGTTGCGAAAACTCCATTGTGAAACGGAACCCAAACCTTTCCCTTTTCCTAAATTGTGTTCCTACATTGAAAAAGGAAAGGAAAATTGTCGAATTAACGTGTAATCTCAGGTCATCTCGGGACGGAGAATGATAATTTTGCTAGGGAATACCTAGGAAATACTTGGATTATTTTCGAGTTCGTAATCGTTATACCCACCTCAAAGCTTTCTCGCTTACGCAATCGATCTTGACTGAAATTCCGCTTTTCAACCTGCCAGCGGGAAATGTTAGTAAACCGTTAGCCTGCCGTCTGGTTTATCAATCCGCTATCTTGTATCTTTTTGTATAATACAAAAAAATGTTTTTTGGGAGTGAATCTCGCAGGGTGACGAAACAGACCGGAGCAACCGGGGGAAAGACATTGCTTAAAACCGTAAGTCTAGTTAGGTAGGTAGCCTAAGTCTAGTCTCCTCCCTATCATTTGCTAAAGCTCGAGGCTCCCGTTTAGATGTGTTCGATACCGCTTAAAACCACTTTTTTTAACCCATCACTAACCTGACTTGCATAAAACTATATTATTGGCGCCCGGCACTGATGTTGATTTTTAAAATGTCCTATTCCATATTTATAGCTTTCACGGATGCAAGATTTTCGCTATCACCTCGTCCGCAGAAAATGACATTATTGGCGCCCGGCACTGATGTTTATTTTAAAATGTCCTATTCCATATTTATAGCTTTCATGGATGCAAGATTTTCGTTATCACCCCGTCCGCAGAAAATGACATTATTGGTGCCCGGTACTGTTGTTAATTTTAAAATGTCCTGTTCTGTATTTATAGATTTCACGGATGCATCTCCGATATCACCTCGTCAGCAGAAAATTACATTATTGGCGCCCGGCGCTGATGTTGATTTTCAAAATGTCCTATTCCATATTTACAGCCGTCGCGGATGTATGATGTCCGCATCACCCAGCTTTCAGAAAATTCCATTATTGGCGCCCAACACTTATACCGATTTTTAAAATGTCCAATTCCGCATTAACAGCCCTCGCGGATACACGATTTCTCCACATCACGATTTCAGATTGTATCATCATCGGTAAATCCGAATACGCCCGCCAAGTCCCAACAACACAGCCTCCTTTTCACCATCTCTGGTCCATCGTCTACTCCCACAGACAAAGCCAAGGTAAGGAGTCGAGTCCGGAAGGGCGGCCGACTCGACTCAACACGGAAGTGACCGCAGAGCGCGCGTCAGTTCAATGCCAAGGCCACGGAGCACCAGAGACGCCGGCCGCGTACGCTCAAGATACGCTTGCCCCCATCCAAGGACAGGTGAAACCTGCTGCCTCCTTGCTATCTGGATAAGGCAATGTCGAACGCAGACAGCGAGAGGGGACGAACATTATACAATAGAATTTAGGGATCGGGGAGGGGGGGGGGCGTGCTTATTGAGGGCAAGGTGGATGCCTATCCGGATATACTGTAATAAATATCCGTGTGGATGACCAAATTCCGTCCTGCTCTGTCGCGGAAATTATTTAAAAAAGGTGACTTTCAAGTAAATAGGGGTTTAGTTGTAGAAAGTTTGAGTCCTAAAAAATTGATCTAAGTTTACGGCACAATTTCTTCAAAACAAAAATGCAGTTACGCAACAAGTAGTTTTTTTTTAAACGTTAGTGGATTTCGCTAACTTGAATTTATGACATTGACAATAAACTGGGGCTTTCACTATCACTGTTTTTGAGAATTTTAAACCCGCTGTTCCCCAAGAGTCTCCACTGTGCCCCCTTTTGTTTTTAATGCGTGTAAGCACTAACTCGTGTAGGGCACTGGTTAGTGGGTTTGAAGCTCGTCTTTTGGTAAACTATATTGTGTGGAAGAAATCTTTAAAGGAAACTCGCTTATTTTACAGCGTGAGCCTGTAATACGATTTACTATTATTGATATTGTTAGGGAAGGACGAATAAACGTAGACAGTTCGCTCAACTTTCACGTACAGGGCTCCAATGCCGTTTGGTATAAACGACGTATCGGATGTTTATTTGAAATTTGGTAAGGTGTTTATTACACACGGAATTTCGGTTTTAAAGTAATCGTTGAGATACCTGTGTCGCCCGCCTGATGATTTTCCCTACGCAGATTATGTAAATGAAAAAGTGTTGTAGTAATGCCAAAAAAAAAATAATAATATTAAAAAATATCAACCTAATGCTTTAGGACAACGTAACGTTAAACTTGGTTATAGGGCCTGCTCCAGATGGTACATCGAAGAGTAGGCTATTAGTAATAATTTAGTTGGTAACTAGGTAAAAATTTAATTTGAAGTGGAAGAATTTTTTACCCATATGTTAATTTTTATCGTGTTTAAGGTTGTAGGCCTTATTTTTTTTTTTAAGCGTGTTGGGGACTCAGCCGTGTTTTTTTATTTTAACTTTTTTTTGCCAGGTTAATAATTTACAACCAAAATTTCTGGAAATCAATGTAAATTAACTTTTGTGGTTGCAAACAGAAAATATTTTTGTGTGTCAGTCCTTGTACCGATTTAGTTGCTTTTTGGGAGAATTTTTTAGTGTCTCTTTGGATCAACCTTGAAATTCTAAATTTGTTTACATAACTCGTTATTTTCAATTTTACATTAAAGGGGCCTCCTGCGTCGACCATTGTTGATTCTATGATTGCCTGACTCAAGCATTTATCGATTTTTTGTTTGTTTTTGGACTAGATGTGTCTTCGGAAGTAATTTTACGTCTGTGGTCTCCCGACACAGTGACTTTCCTGACATTTCACTTTTGGGGAAGGGGATCCTACAACCAACACCACTTCTGATCACCGACTTGTACAAAATCCAAAATTGAATTTGTCTTACCTTCAGGATGGTGTGGTCCAGATGGCGAATGGTAAATCCGTGGTTGTCACTTGTCAGATGACGACGACAAAACAAAATTCAGATAAAATTTCCGCACACACTGTCTCGATGCACTTCACTTGATCCACACTGTTGTTGTTGTTGTTGTTGTTATTTTCTTGAAAAACACTGTTTTAAAAACACTGTTTCTTCAACAATAGCACTAAAACACACTGCAACCGAACTGCACCACTGATGTATAAACACTGTCTTGAGTTGTCCGTCCCATGAAGGAAGAACGTCCACGTGTGGAAGTGAAATAAAAAAAAAAGTATCCGCCACCGGAAAACGAACGCTGTCTTCGCCACCTCATGCAATCCTCATCTGTCCTGTAACCCAAACTACGCTCACGCACAGCCCAGCACTACCGTTCCTCAACGGTCACGTGACTCCTTCTCCAGCTTGAGCGCCATGAGGCCGTGCAGGTCAGGCCGGCACATGGGTACGACCTGCCTCTAGGCCATCCTACGGTTCAGCTGGCCAATCCGCTGCCGCCTTACGTTCGTCTCATGACCCCCATGGGCCAATAGCAAGAAGGCTTTCTTGCGTCTCTCGGCAAGCCGTTCCGTCCCGTTATAATGCCTTCAGGGTTAACGATTAAAAAAAAAGTAAACGGTGAATAAAAAAAAACGGAACTTTATCTTCTTTCGTTTGTAGGGCGAAAGTATTTTCACGTGTAGTAGCAATTGTAATGGCGGCTGTGGGTCGGCGTGGATTTTAAGGGCGGGGGAGGGGGGGGGGTATTGTTTAATTTGCGATATTAGTTAACAATAAGATAAACCAACATTTTGTTAACTGTCGGATTAAGGTTCTTTTCAACCGTTAAGGTTATCTCGTGACGGAAAGAAGCGGGACGATTTTGTAGGCCAGTACCTATTGTGTGCGCGGCGTATCTTGAGTCCTGCAGGTATTTATGAGCAGTTACGTCTTCCTGGAGGGAACGGCTTTAATTGACGGCCGCCATTGTTTTTGTAACCGTCTTAGATATCAACAAGGCACTCTCCTGCCAAAACCACACAATTGATTATATGTGTTCGTTCGTTCTGGAGTGAACTCAAGATAGAATGCGGACACTATAGGACGAATCAATAAACGCCCGTCTAACAATCTGCTGATGCAGCAAAGGTGCACCTTAGGCGCAGGGAACTACTGCTACGACGGGACTTTGTTTACTTTTCTTGTAACTGCAGCATTGTGTCCCATAATTAAAAATACGACCAAAAACACTAAAGGCCAGCAAACAAAATTGGTATGTGATTAAAAAGAACCCAATAGTAACCAAAATGTATCTGTGCCTACCCAACCCTGTTTAGCGTTAGTCGTAGTTCGGCACTGGCAGTCCATTGTGCAATAATGTCTGTGCATTACCATAATTCTATGGGATGGGGGGGGGGGATTTTTGTCAAGGTGGCCCAATAATTATAACGGCTAAGGAAAACAACCCTTTTTTTTTACTGCTTCTCGAATCAACTGTCTCCATAAAATTAGTTTCGTTGCGCAACAGCCCCCAGAGGGGTGAAAGACTTAAACTGGACACCTGAAAGGAATTGCGATATTTTTTCTGTGGGTTTGCGAGTGTTCTTTTCGTCCGAGGAAATATTTCTTTAGGTAGGTACACTAAAATGTTGAATAAACACAGGACAGAGGTCCCAAAAAGGGCTCCGTTAGTGCCAAATAAATACAACGCAAACATGTACTCAGTAGACGTGCAGTTCAGACCAAGTTTAACCTTGCTTTGGACCTATTGTGGACAGCTAAAATCTCCTTGCTGTAAACGTACTGTCTATCCTAAATCGACATGTATAGTCAATTCACTAACATCGCACTTTCAAAAAAAAACCGTCAAGAGGGCATAAATAAGCCAAAAGTGACAGCTTAGGACTGCCCCTTCATTTTTATGTTTTAATTGTGAACAAGACGAGGAATTATCTGCCGAAAATTAAAGGGCTTTTGGTGTTATGAAGATTGCGTATCCTATGTAAGGAAACGAACAAATAGTGGTACAAAAATGAAAAGTAGGTGCGTGAAAAACGTGAAAAAATGAAAAGCCGGTTATGTAAAAAAATGAACAGTGGGAATGTGAAAAAAAATGTGAAAAAGGCTGGTACTCCGGCAGCACCCCTGCAATAGACTGTTAGATAAATTGCACGCAGGTCAGGAAAGGAAAAGGCCCTGGAAGGTCGCTTATGTCCCGCCCGAATGTCGTAAGGCAAAATCATGATGAAGTGCATGAAACGGTTCAAGTGAAAGTAAAAAATTTAAGTGAGCAAGTAAAACTAAAGTTATTTTCAATTTAAAAAAAATATGTGTGTAATAATAATAATTAATACCTTTATTGCAATAAATTGCTCGAAGTTTATAAAACTTGTATGAGCACACAGTAAAAGGATACAAAATAAATAATACACATAATATAGACACTTCATTCCATTTCAACATTCAAGTTCTGAGAATACACATTTCAAATTATTTCCTTTAACAAAAACTGCTTTAATTTCAATTTTAATTCATTTTTGATTATTAAATACCAATAATTCAATGGAGATTCTATTTGAAATGTTCGGTATGTTGTAATATTTTCTTCTTGTGCGACATTTATTATACCACTTTAGAATAATAAATCTATGCTTGTTTTGCCTAAGTGTAATTCTTTTCTCGTCATTGTAATTTTTATATGTATTATCACAATAATTCCTGGTTATAATTTTCTGATCTTTAAATTTATGCAGTTTTTAAATTATTTTCTAGATATAACATGGATGCGTTTTTTAAATTTTTATTTTTTATTTTCAGAGAGTACTTTCACGATTTTATTCTGGACTTTCTGTAATCTTTCTAATTCTGTAATCTATCATGTAATAATTAATAATTAAAAAAAAAAACTTGAACCCAACCTACAATATAGCACGACAGGACAGGTTCAATATAAGCTAAAAATATTTAAAAAAAAAAAAAAAAAGAGTTCACATAAGCAACATATTGTGTTGATGTAAGTAAACCATCAGGTTTTACATAATTATAGTGTCCGCGGCCTATCTTCAGTCCTCCGCAGAACGAACACAGATAATCGATTGTACGTTTTTAGTAGCAGAGTGCCTTGTTGGTATCCAAGATGGTTACAAAAACAATGGCGGCCATCGATTAAAGCCACCCCATCCAGGAAGACGTAGCCGTTCACAAAATACTTGCAGGACTCAAGATACACCGCGCACACAATAAGTGAAGTTGATTACTTAATACGTCCATCCGTCGTCTTCGGACGTGTCAAATACTAATGGACCTGGCCAAAAACTAGATGGTTTTGGACTACTAATGTTCGTCCAGTAAAGACGTCGATTATTATGTGGAAGCGCAACATGACTGATTGTTGAGACGTCGGCAGCACCTCTGATTTCAAAATACTGTTATTGCTTGATATTTGGATGGTGTCAGAGTGAAGGATTTTATTGTGTACATTCTGTCTTTCATTTTAAGTGTGGTTACCTAATGAGGATAGCACGTTGATTGGCCGAAAATTGTACGAAATATTTGTTTTTTCCATACGACCTGTATGGAACTCAGTAGGCCTATGACGTTATTAACTCAGTGGAACTTAGTAAGAACTTATAGTAAGAACAAGTGCCGTGACTTTTTTTTTTTTTTGCAGGACAATATTGATTTTCTGCATACCATCAAATTTTCACGCACTTTTAAACTTAATTTTTTTTTTAAAGCTAATAATAATGAATTTGTTCATAACGAACGGGTAGAGGAAGGGCGATTGCCACTAATGCCTTTCCCAATTAAAATATTCTTCAAAGTTACAAATTTACTTTTCTTGTTAAACACTTAATACTGCATAGTAAATAGTTATGTCGACATTTTATATATCAAAACCGTACTAATCTTTAAATACTGAATTAAAATGCAGTACACAGACATGTGCGATACGCCTCACCATTTAAAACAACGCAAGAATCAGTGCCAATTTATAATTCCGCAGCTTGCTCCTGAAACGGTCTGCAGTCTGTACATTCATAAACGTGTCGGGTAGGCTATTCCAAGGCCCCAACACTAAATTGGAAAACAAAAATTTACCACAATTTAAGTTCACTGGGGGGGGGGGGTGGTTGTGGAAGAAGCAAGTCTATGCTTTTCTTGCTCAATAAAAAACTCTACTCTAATCTCACTTTTCGAAAAAATAATTTTTTTTAAATTTCGTCCTGTCCACCGATGACAGTGCACCTTTTAAATACCGGTACTTGTGAATCTACTAAGTTCACGCACACCTACACTAGAAAGTTTAAAACGAGACACAGTGCAAGTTTTCAGTTTCGTAATTTATTCCCGTTTCCGCATGCACTGAGTGGGAGAGAAAAGGAGAAAAATTCGCCAGCAAGGTCAGTCAATATTAGGAATGGAGGCGGCCACCAAATTCTTAACCCGTTACGATATTTTTTCCCCCCTTCTTTTGTTCGCGATTGAGGTGTGAAGTCTGTAGTAGCTAAGTACCACGGTCGAGCAGTTTTGCGTTCGATTAGTCGTTCCGACTGTTCTCCGCGCTTCGTAGGTGTCAACCGGTGGAGTTTTTGAATGGCCTTTCCTTTGTCACGTCCCTGGCCTTTGTTACGCTTAGCTTCATGAGATGATACACCTTGACTAGTTTTTTTTTTTTTTAGCTTTTGTTTTATGGTTTTCTACTGCTGATACCGATTGTCTTCCCTTAAAACCACTCCTTGGTGAAATATAAGAGCACAATTTTGATTTATTTTTGCTAGGTCGAACTCACGGCGGATACGCCTATAGAGCAGCGTCATGTGACGTCATATTGGCTACAAAAGAGATAGCAGCAAGGGGCACTAGCGTAAAATGGAGGGTTAAACAACGGTACTTCTGGTGAAGGCAGTGCTTTGAGAGCGGATATCTTAGTTCTTAAAAAAAAACGTTGTTTTCTCCTATCCCTTATGCTGCTAGGTTGTAATTGGAAAATGAAGATTCCATTTGTTAAAAAATGTCAGCAACTGCCAACAAATCGATAAAAATCGTGCTTTATAGGCCTAAGAAATCCACTCTTAACAGCATTGTCTTCAGCAAGACGCCCTTCTTTTCCCCCTCCAGTGCCCCTTGCAGATAACCCAGTTACTGGCTCCAACCATAGAGTTATATACAATAATACTACGTCGTGTCACTGCCCTATAGCATAACAACTAAGGGGCTAAATTTATGCATCGAAATATCGCTATCCACAAGACACACTGCGACCAACCTACGTGCAGTACAGGACAATTTGATGCAATGATTGGTTAAATGCCAAGTTTGACTGTTTGCAATTTACAATTCTACCTTATTTACCTGCAACAAAATTAAATTTAGACAGATTTGTAACAATATCTTATATGTCAATTTGATTTGATTTGACAAATTTAGAGTATTTAATAAAGTCTATAGAGCAGTGACATTTGCCGCCGTATTGGCACCAGTATGGGTTTTGGAGGGCATAACTACAAGGTGCACTACATAAAAATGGAGGGAAAAACAACGGAAGAGCGGATTTCTTAGGCTTACAATAACGTTGTTTTCTCCGACAACAAAAATGGCGCGTTTTAGGTGTAAGAAATCACACTTCACAGCATCGGCTTCAGTATGACGCCCATCTGTTTCTCTCTGCAGTGCCCCTTGCAGCTAACCCATTAAGGCTCCAGCATAGAGTTATATACAATAATACTACGTCGTGTCACTGCTCTATAGTCCTAGTGTTAGCATTTTAATTATGTAGTCCGTACGCAATCTGCGTTTAAAGGTGAACCCAGGTTTACTTAAGTATTATAGATGCGGAAGGCCATCGGACGAGTAAAGCCATCCGTTTTTACTCAAATTTACAAAGACACACCTCTCATTTATTCTGAAAGGAGAACGTGCCTGCTGTCGTATAGGGTAGTTGTCAGTCCACGCAAAGTACTGTTTGATGGCGAAAGGTAGCTCTAAAATATCAGGACTGCGTAAAAACGTATACACGTACTACTTTCAAAATGAAGAAACGTTATTGCATAATTCACAGGTGCTCGGACTTTTCGTCCCACGGATTTTACATTTTCGGACAATTCTTCCCCGGATTACTGCCTAGAAGAAGCATTTTTCTTCCCACTACTTTAAAAAAAAATAGTCAACAACGCGTATTTTTCCGGAGTTTCATTCTTCGTGTATTCCGGCAGTTCTGATTGGAGAGGCTTTGGGACGTTCATCGTTCTCGGGAGAAGGGCAGGCCCCCCCACAGTTCTGATTGCTCACCCCCCGGAGTGTTTTACTTTGCGCATTCTGGTATTGAGTTTCTGGCGCTTATAATTGGAGAAACTTTAAAATAATTACTATTCCCTAGCGAAGTACTGGCTGGGGGGGGCCCCGCCCCTACCGGGTGGTGATTCCTGGCTGGCATGGGTACGATTTTTTGGGGAGTTCGGGTCGGGAACGAAAGGTCCTTTCTTCGATTCATATAAATTAATCCAAGATCAAGGCCCTTACCAGCCTTATCCAGGCTTAGAGCCTTCAACTTTCAACTTTCTTTTTTTTTACGAAATCAGTAGGGCACCCTAGACCCCTAGTATATTCCACAAGGTTTTGGAAGACATTTCAGTTTTTTCTACTTTTCCAAACTGTGTCACCTTCCTCAGGTCTGCTTTCCAGTTATAGCCATATAGAGCAGTGACATTTACCGCCATATTGGCACTAGTATGGGTTTTGGAGGGTATAACTACAAGGTGCACTACATAAAAATGGAGGGAAAAACAACGGAAGAGCGTATTTCTTAGGCTTAAAATAACGTTGTTTTCTCCAACAACAAAAATCGCGCGTTTTTGGTCTAAGAAATCACTCTTCACAGCATCGACTTCAGTATGTCGCCCTCCTGTTTCTCTCTGCAGTGCCCCTTGCAGCTAACCCATTAAGGCTCCGGCATAGAGTTATATGCAATAGTAGTGCATCGCGTCACTGCTCTATTGGCCAAAATAGATAAAAGCTGAGGTAAAAGCTCTGTTCCGATCGTAAAGAAGTTTTATCCCAACCGGCCTTGCATTGTTGGGATGAAATACAATTGAGACCTGATAACAACGCATTCGACACCTAATAACAACGGCGGTTATGCCGCAGGGAGGCGAGTCACTTTAATTCAGATAGTAAAAATTATTACAGAGATTCCA
Source organism: Lithobius niger (assembly GCA_023313725.1). NCBI lineage: Eukaryota > Metazoa > Arthropoda > Chilopoda > Lithobiomorpha > Lithobiidae > Lithobius > Lithobius niger. Next base: position 10,493 of record JAHWFP010096915.1, read on the forward strand.
CAATACTATATTCATGTGCCAGCAAAGCAACAAAAATTTTATATACATTGGTTTTAATACTGGAAAATGCCGATTCCAGACATTTTTCTAAAAATTTTACCGTACCTCTGAAAATCAATTAAAACTACGTACTTTTCAAAGCCGGCAAAAAACACCTAACTAAAATTCACGGTTTTCTAGGGTGTGAATTAATAAAATGCCTGGAATATGGAATATGGCAAATATGGCCAGGTAAATTTGTAGTTCTGGGAAAATTAGAAAAAAGTCAGGAAATATAAGAGCATATAATAGTAATAGCATTTAATCTGAAAAAAAAAAATTGCGAATAGAAAGTTGAGTGGTCTTGATGCCTGCCTACCATGCAGTGTTTCGCATAAAAATATTCATTACTTTGCCACATACATATTACTTGAAAAACAAGGTATGCTAACATAATGTTCCAAGCTAGCCTAAATGTTAACCTTTTTCTTTTCTTTTTTATGAATGCTTTATTTTTTTTTTAATGCGGAAGGAACGAGAGGGCAAAATTTTTAGCTGCAAAAGTATTACAATTTTTCTCAAAAAAAACTTAAATTATTCTGAAATAAACATTAAAATTGGCTGAAAAAACACATCAAACTAGTCTAGAAAAACATTAAATTTGGTCGGAAAAGATCACAGTTAGTCTATAAAAAACAGCTTTTCTGTTAAAGCATTAGTATTGTTTTGAAAAAAAAACATTAAGATTAGTTTGGAAATAAACATTAAATTAATCTGGCTATACAATAAATTTTATTTAACAAACCTCAAAACATTGTTTGGATAACATAAGAATGGTCTCTTTGCAAAATCGTCAAATTTGGTCTAAACTGGAAAAATATCAGTTCTGGAAAAAACATTAATATTGACCAAACTCCTTGATTTGTAATTAAACATAGCTTGAATTAATTAATTTAACTTTATTTTTTTATGCACATCAAAATATTAACGTTGGCACAGAGTCAATCATTAAAAGATTTAAGAGTATATTTTTACAAAACGTAACGCAGGCAGTAACAGAAACATATGTAAACTATAATTGGACGCAAAATACTTTTTTATTTATTTTCACGATTTATTTTAATGAACCATGAATTAATGAGTTAATCATTCGATAATCCGAATTAACTCCCAACGAAAACTCAAAAAACAAAGCCTACCAGCTTTCAAAGTGAGAATATAAAACGGAAAAAAATTAAAACATTAACATAATTATTTGTAATTAAAACGACCATGTCCGGCTCAGTGGAAATCACCTTTTTAAATACTCGCGCGAGAAAAAGTGTGGCCGGCTGGGCTGGCTGTTCATATTATGCGTTCGCGTGATTTCTAGCTGCGGAAAATCTCCGGGGGGTGGGGGGCGGTTGGAGGATGGAGGCACAACTCGTAAGATGAAGATCAGGTCAGGTTACAACTCTAACATTTAGTTAAGAAGCAAAACATGTAGGTAGGTTTAGGCCTAACGACTTTGCCACTCTTGCCCTATATATTTCTGCGAGCCTACTTCCCGGTTTAATCTCTAACCCAGCCATCACAGCGAATGCCGCCGTACAAAGCCACACACGTTCAAAAACAGTAATTAAAAAAAAATTCTCAATAGCAACCAACAACAACAACAAAAACAACACAACGACGACAACAAGAAAAATTCGTAAACTGGCTCTCATAATTCAGGATGCGGTGA
>JAHWFP010096916.1:246-24229 GCA_023313725.1 Lithobius niger
AAGTCATAAGAGTACCCAAAGGATTGACGTAGAATGAGTGGATTAATGGATGCAGGAAGTCACGGGATCGATGTAGCATTCAGTGTTGAATGGATGCAGGAAGTCATAGGAGTACCCAAAGGATTAACGTAGAATTCATTGATGAATGGTTGCAGGACGTCGTACAAATAGCCAAAGGATCAACTTATAATTCAGTGATGAATGGATACAAGAAATCATCTTGGAGGCTACAACACAAATCATTTATGCTAGCTCATCACCAGTTACATTTGCCAAAAGTACTGACGTTTCTAGGTAAACAACCATTTTGCCAACCGGGCCAACAGTCGTGTCCGAGACTACTTAACCAAAACACAACACTCGTTGTTTCCGATTAGCAAGCATTAGAACTCTTTCCATCAATGTCTAAGGTTTATATTGCAGTAAGGGTAAAATGTGATATCTCCCCAAAAAGAAACCTTTTAAGGATTCAAGCCAAGCTTTTCGGCCGTATGAAGTCGTGAGTAGGGGATAAGGCTATATTAAGCATCACACACACATACAGACACACATCGCCCCCATAACCCCTTCTTATGACATCATTGCCCCACATCACGTGACCCCTGTGATGTCATTACCACTCCATGCGATCCCCTATGATGTCGATACCCCTCGCCCCATTTGACGCCGCGTGATCCCCCCACGTGCCCCTATGACAGCATTACCCCATGTCACGTGACTCCCCCACATCACCCCTACAACGTCATTACCCACATCACCCCTATGACATCATTATCCCCACATCATGTTATCCCTCTGACACCATCACCCTCCCATATGACCCCCTTCTATCTCGATGCAATAGGTTTCCCTGCACTTTAGCTGTTATGAGCACCTCAACTTAACTTCACTTTCATCCTTAGCCTGAGTCAAGGAAGTACAAGTGCCTTGTACCAGTAGGCTGGTGTCGAGGTAAAACCTGTGTATCTGTGTCTCCTAATTCTCCTAACCTATGCTATGCACAATTTTAGTAAAAAATTCAAAATCGAGCTAGGTAGAAATTTTCCCAGTGCCCAATATCAAATATTTCTTTAAAGCAATGGCTGTTTACTTTTTAAATGAAGAGAAATGAAGCTGCAGTGAGAAAAAACTGCTATGGGCGGATATTTGTTTACATTTTATCCTTTCCCTAGAATTTTCCTGCTAACTGCACACACGGAGAAACCCAACTTTTTATGTAACTGCGATTAAAATCGTTGCGGAACTATCGCTACCTCGGGATGGAGAGGTAATTAGGCTAGGATATGCCTAGGATCTTTTACATGCTAAAAACGACATGAGCACGATTGCATTAGTGGGGCCCTTTACTTCATTTTTAACGCAATTTAATCTTCTCGTGAACTGTTTCGAGTGGTTCTTCCTCTGCCCCAGTTTGCCAAGTCAGTGTCTCCTAATGGTTCACACTTTGCTTCAGTGGATTTTTCAGAAGATACTGACATAATTCGGAAATCGGTCCTCCGGTAAGTAGTAGTATTACTACTAAATCATATATTACGTTGATTTCTGCCTTACAAAATAGACTTGCAGCAACTGGTCGTTTCTCAGTTTTCTACAGTAACGGAATAATTATTACCGACCATCATGCAGAAACCACTTCCACTTCCACTTCCACTTTTCTACTGCTAATTAGAGAACCCCCACTTGCAACACATGCTGCATAATTAAGTACTTGTTCGTTTGCCTTCAGATGATATTTGTAAGTTGTGCACCTTTCAAGTACCGTAAAACTCGCTTAATGTGTCCGCAGCCCATCTTGAGTTCGCCCCAGAATGAACACAAATAATCGATTGTACGTTTTTGGTAGCAGAGTGCCTTGTTGATATCCAAAATAGTTACAATAACAATGGCGGCCGTCGATCAAAGCCACCCCATCCAGGAAGACGTAGCCGATCACAAAATACGTGCAGGACTCAAGATACGCCGCGCACACAATAATGCAGTCAGATGAGTTTGCATTGGCGAATAGCGTGAGCGATTGGTAATCAGAAGACGTACACGTGCGAGATATACTTTATCTAATGGTTCTTGGCTGCGTAACGTCACTTGCTGGGGATTCTGCACATTCTTATGGTCTGTGCAACTGTACAATCCAACGTAAACTTCTGTTGACTAATTGTGATTTCTTCGTTACGTGATTATTTACCGCTCCATGAGGTTTATACCCGAAATATTCTTATTGATCGTACTAAAAGCATGCATTCTGGTATACGAGTCATTCCTAGCAGTAGAAATCGAACCAGCCATGGATCGCCAAGAAATACCACCAAAGCCGCCGTGCACTCCTATGAGGCATCAATGACCAACAAATTTTTGCCGAACGTATTAAAGACCAGTATTGTAGCAGCAGAAATCGAACTACATACGGAACCTCATGAGATTCACCCCATGAGATGCTTCCCTGTGTCTTTTCCATGAGGCTGATGACCAACAAACTCTAGGTTGATTTGTACCGCTAAGAATGACTTCTGTACCAATTCATGTTTTAGCGCAATCTGCAAGAATTTGTTGGTCTATAACCTCACTTAGGGTGAGTGTGGTGGGGGACAGGAATGTGCCTTAGGGGGTATCTTGAAGGTTTCCATACCTAGCTCGATTTCAAGCTTACCCATAATGCGTTTCTAAACAATTTCATCCGAAAAAGCTTTATGCAACTACCAACAACCGTTAACACGTTACCAACAGAAAAATAGTCATATGGGTCACACTGTGACTGTGTAAGCAGACCGTACAAAATTGTATTAAAAAAAACAACACCCGAATTTCTTCGTATTCTCACCAATTTTGTCTGCAGAAAATCTGGCTTTAGATGAATAAAGTTGTCAATAGGTGGGGCATGACCGCTTCTGCCCAGGAGGTCCGTGTTCGCTCTTGGCCTCTTCCACCCCCTGCCATTTTCAAGAAGAGAAGGGGGTAGGGTTGAGGGCCCTTTGGTGCCTCGTGTTCTTGTTGATTGTGGCGCGTTTAAAATCCTGGTATTTTCCGCTTGGATTTCAACAGCTAAATTGTCCCTGTTGCCGTCTACTCGTAATCATCTTCATCTTCATCTGAAGGTTATGACGTGCTATGCGGCCGTTATTAGGTGACGGAGGGCAGCCTGCACGCTGGTTCACAAGAGAGCCACTATATCAAAGTCAGCTTACCTGAATCGATATATGCGACCACAGCATCATAAAACGTTAATTGTAGATGTAGAACTGCTGCTAAATACAGTACTAGATCTAACCTAACTACAGTATTACACACGTATAATTCCATATTCAGGGTTTTTCGTCAAAAATAAATCCTTATAAAAACCTATTCAGTAGGCTTTATTTTTGTGTTTGGTGGTGTTGGTACAATATCCGACACGTTATATGAATTTAAAGAGCAACTGCATCAATTTGTACTTGCATAGCCTATACAGGGCGTCTATAAATAACTGCCCTATTTATAAACGTCTATGAAAAATTAACAATGAAATCAATCGTAATGAGGTTTCGTCCATCGGAAAGAATAATTACTAAAAAAAAAATAACATTAATACTTCACCATGTGCGCTGAAATTGTTGTACACAGAAGAATATTTAGCCTATTTTCAATATCGCACCACGTAGCCTATTGTCAAACCCGTTCCAAGCATATACCAGCTCTAAGGTCGGCTGGGGTGGTAGCTGCGTAGCTGGTGTCTCGGTTGGCTTTGGGAATAGTACACGAAACAGCATCAAGTTAAAGATTGTATCGTCACAAACCGGAATGATTCTCGTATTTTAACATCACAATTTATAATTTTCTAGGCTACTGTCTTGTAATTTTGCTTCGGCGATCTATTGGAATAAATAACTTTAGTTTTTTACCGCATTAGTCTTTTAGATTTTTGATCTCATGGTAATTATGATAAAATTAGTACATGCACACACAGAGATGAAACGTCATGAATATTGTAAGCGCACAAAGCATCATATAGTGCGGGACTCAGTAAATAAAATTAACAATTATTCAACAGAAAATTTCCTAGACGCCTCATTTTAGAACGGATTTTTACCAAGGGATTTACTAACGATAAGGAAATAGACCTTTGGGGCCGTACTTGACGTGGTGGGTCGAGAAAAATGGCGTTGGGAGGAAAATCCCTTTAAGTCTTTTACCTACAACATTTTTTGTTGTTTGTTGTTGCGATGTGTAAAGGACTGAGTGCACAAAACTATGTGATGGACAGAATGGAGATGCATACAAGAATTACGGAAGTTATCTGTTCCATAACTCGTGTAAATGTTTGATAGTTAGCACGAAATTGGAAATTGGCTAAATATTATGTGTACAAGAACTGAAGCGCACATAGAGTATTGGTCTTATTATTTTTTTCTTTTGTAAATTTTTTGAGTTGTTCTTTCCGATGAAATCGCGTAACCGCAATACAATTGTTTTCGTTGTTGAAGTAGTACTATCACCGATTGAAAGTCGGCAAAATCAGGCAACATCTGGCGCTATCTAGTACTATCTAGCACTTGCTTGCATCAAGCGAAGGAATGCACAATGTGATTTGTTTTTACAAAACAAACAAGTCACCAGCCTTCTAATCATTGGGTGGAAAATGTGGTAGGTCCTCGTGCACCTGGGAGCAAGATGTACAAATTAACAATATCACTGCCGCTAGATGGCGCCAGGGTATTTGCGAACGGTTTTCAATCCGTGATAGTGCCACTTTAATTACCGCATTACGATTGCTTTCACTGTTAATTTTTTTTATAGAAGTTTGTAACTATGGCCGTATTTTGTGGAGACCGTGTATTGGCTCCATTGTCTGTCTGCTCTTAAAGCAACATCCAGCCTGCCTTATAAACTTCCGCCTGCCTTACAACACCCACGCGACGATCACATCCGCGTATTTACCACTGCTAAGGTTAACTGAGACGGTAGCTTCGTTCCTCGCAGCGAAAAACGTAGCTACTGTCTCAGTTGGCATTGCGCCTAATAGTCCAGCCAGCGTGAACCCATTGATTGTGTCGTCAAAAAACGGAATGATTCTTATATTTTAAAATCACAATTTATAATTTTCTAGACTAGTGTCTTATAATTTTGCTTCGGCGATCTATTGGAATAATTAATTTTAATTTTTACTGCATTAGCCTTCTAGATATTTGATCTCATAGTAATTACTAGCAAACGATTAAAATTAATACTGCGCATACACAGATAAAACTACAGGTCATTGTAGGCGCGCGATGCATCATATATGTTCGAGACGAACGTAAATAAAGTTAGTAATATTCAACAGAAAATCTCATAGACACCACATTTTAAAACGGATTTTTAGCAAGGGAAAGACTAACGGTAAGTAAATAGAACTTTGGGGCCGTACTTGATGTGGAGGATGGAGTAAAATGGCACTGGGAGGTATACCCCTTTAATACCCTGCATTATCTTTTGAGTCACAAACACAACAGCTGGACACGGAAGGAGAAAGGAGAACACGTTATATACGTTGGATGCAACAATTTTATTACTGCATCACCAACTTGTTCCTAGTTTTTACTTTTCAACGTGCAGGGGTCTTTTGCCCCCTCCCCCCAACCCCAAGTGCAGGTGATCCAACTTCGGCTGGTCTTGTTGCCACAGCCCTTAGAAATTCAATGATCGACTCACGATTGCAAAAAAATAATTGAATTTACTTAAAGGGCTTAAAGGGTTTAACGAGCGTTAACCACTCCTGGTCATCTGCCCGAAGCCCTAAGGCCCTATGTCTGCAACAGCCAGATTCCCAGGCGGTCACCCACCCAAGTATCAATCCAGCCCAATGCTGCTTAACTTCGGGGATCTGACGAGAACCGGTGTTTACTTCTTGAATTTACTTCTTTTCACTCCAACAATATTTACAACATAAAATTTCACAGAGACATCGATCAAACTAATTTGTCCCACAAGCCGGCAAAGTCTTTGCCGCTTGTAGCTTCCTTTTGCGAGCGTCTGACTTGGCGGTTAAAACGTTCTTACAATTTATAGTAATCCCCCCCGCCCTTCAATCGTTACAATTGCGAAGAATGGAATGTCCGTTTCAGTAGAAAGTTTGTCGCACACACGTTCGAACTGCTGGCAAAAGTATGAAGTCGGTGTTGTTTTCCTGAATGTGCTAATTACCCCTTAATTGGATAACGACACCAATTTGGGCTTCGAATAGAACGCTGCAGTCGATCCTTACACCCTTACACGTGAGATATGCTTTTTCGAATAAGAGAAACAATAACAGGTCGCTATTATTCGCAGCCGAGCTACACTGAGCTATTACATAAGTCGTAGCACAGAGCAATCGAACGGTATTAATACTGAATTTAGATTTTTAAATGGTCACTGTGGTGGTTCTAAATTAGTGTAACGGTTGTAATTAAGATCAGATGAAAGGTGGAGATTTATTTTTTCCAACAAAACTCAGAAAACTGGTTTGCCATAATTAGGGACCGAGCTCCCCTTTTATATGATGTGTCGTTTCAAATTGTATTCATGGCATTTGCCAAGAGTGTTTTCATTAATCAAAAACAAAAGTTAGAGGTTCGAAGGCTATCAGATACCGCCCTATAGTTCTAACCTAGTTGTAGCGTCTGACTTGCAACTTGTGTTCTTGATGGGTTTCAACTTTAAATGGACCCTGCGCTTGTTCTAGTCAAGTTGAATGGGTGCATTTAGGCTCAAATGAATAGTTCAAATGTGTATTTTTTCCAACAAAGGGAAGAAAAACGGTTTACCATGTTACGGGCGAGCTACAGTTGTTTATATCGGGCTTAAAGCTTCTATTCATCCTGTGTTTCGACTTTAACATATATTATTTTCCTTTGTAATTAAGCTGAGGGATATAATCGTGACCTAATGAAAGGCCGAGATACTTTTTTTTCCAACAAATATAAGAAAAAGTTTTTCCATAATTAGGAATTTATCTATTGCTGTTGAAAGTTGAAACATCTTGAATACAAGCTCTAACTTCGATGCTACCTTTTTAACGAACTGTAGCTCAGTACCCAAGAATGTTAACTACTTTTTTTCTGATTTTTTCAAGCATAACATCTGCCTTTCATATAATCCTAATTACATCTACTTAGCTTAATTAGAACGAGCGCAGGATCTATTTTAACTAACAACTACAGGAATAGTTTTAAGTCGAAACACACCAACAACACAAGCTGCAAGTCTTTTTAATCAGCTGTAGCTCAGTAGTCAGTACCTACAAATGATAAATAATTCCAAGGTCATAGGAAGTAAATAAACTGGTGAGGTCCAACCAAATCAGCTAGAGGATATGGGGGAGTGCTGTAAGCTCCCCCAGTGGGGTCCAGGGAAAAGCTGAAGAAATTGTTGGAACTGACATGTCTTTTTTGGCTAAAATAAAATTTTGGTTTCTTTTCAAGTTGTCTAGGTTAACCTAGGAATGTTGAGGTTTAAGCTTGGTGCTATGAGTGATTGATTAATCTAGTCTTTCAGTTTAATGATTAGTGCTTCTCTTGTTTGGCGCGGTACAGCACTTTCAAAATACAGATTTTTTCCCCCTTTCTATTACGAGATTTTAAAATATTTTGTTAATATTGATTTTTGCTGAAGAAGTGATGGGTGATCTGATAAACTATCTACAGGAAAATATGTCTTTTGATTGTACGTAGGCATGAGAACAGCAGAATTAATTAGGTTTAATTTGTAATTTGTCGCCAACTAATTGTTGTTCCCTTATCTTTTAGTGTGTGTTGCTCGATACAGGTCAGTTGTTTTCGTCCAATCTGGTGTTAATGTCCGTATTTGTTGATTCAGTTGTTTAAGAATTTTTGGAAGGTCTTCATTATTAACTGCGACCTGACAATTATTAATCAAAAAACAGAGTTTGTTGAGATTTCAGTCCGGACATAATTTTGACCGGATAGTCTAGAACGCCGTTCTGGTTGTTGTAAGACTAACTGTCGCCGGCACCGAGAAAAACCTTCTTTTAAACGGAGTTTTAATAGTTTCTGACTGACGTTATGCAACCTTATAAACCAATTTAAATTAGTTTCTTCCTCAAGGTTGATTTAATTACTGTAAAAAAAAAAATGCACTCCAGTAGCTATGTCAAAAAAGTACAACCTAAGTAATAATAAGAAGAGAAAACACCAGAAATTTTCCGAAAGCATTTAACACTAGCAGTTCTTCAAAATTGTTTCTACTAAACTGGTTTATCAGCAGAAATTGAAAAAAGTTAGGACACTTTAAAACAAATTTTCATTTACTTTTTCAACGAGTAGCCTTATTGTAGTTCAATGGCGAGGTTTTTTTTGTGTGAACACGTTGGGTACATGGATTTCTAAAATTCAAAAAAAGCAATTAAAATATGGCGTATTCAATTTTTTGTTTTAGCAAACCCTGTCCCCTCCCACCCCACCTACCCCAAATTAAGCATGGATGCGCCGTGTTGTTTTGTTCATCGTAGTAAATGTATAATCTGAACTAAAGATCGAAGAGCAGAAATGACAAAGCAACCATTTCCTTTTTTAAAATATGATGATCATAAATTGTGTGCACCATCTGTTGGGACAACATTCATAAAGCGGGCAGTACACAAAGTCCCTGGAGGGAAAGAAGGTAAGGAGATTTTGTCCCTAGATGGCTCGTTGCCGGGCTATTCGTTCTCCACAATGCTCGCTACCTAAATGAACTGCGCATCGAGGACACATCTGGCGGTGTACCACTGTCAGGTGTGTGCTAGATGTGCGGTTCATGGAAGCACGCAACGAAATGCTCAGGCAGCACGAAATCAGAATTGTATGGGGGGGGGGGGCCCCGCTTCCTACTATCCCAATCAGAACTGCCAGGAATTCACTGCCATGAATGAAACTCCGGGTTTGTGCATTCAGAATTGTGGGGGACCACGCTTCATGTGAAAATGATAAATATGCCAAGAACTCCCCAATCAGAACTGCCAGAGAAGCTCACTGCTGGAATACACGAAATATGAAACACGGGTTGTGATTTTCAGTCAAAACTGTAAAAAAGCCTCTTGTAAAACAAAAGTGAAAAAAAATGCTTCTTCCGACAGTCTAGGGACGAATAGTCCATGGAACGGAAAGTCCATGGGAGGAAAAGTCCGAATGCGAACACAGAATAAAACGCCATCTCAGCGTCACTGAAATATCAACTACTAAATTACTGAGGTACTGAAGGTAGATGGGAGTTTTTGTAGGTAATTCCGTTTCTTGATGCTAAGAGGCAAATTCATGAAACTCCCATCATTTCCAAAATCTATCAGCTGATCGCGTTGTGTAACGAAAGCTAGGTCTGCAGAGCATTGCCATAGTAAGGCTGAGATGACCTCTTATTCAGGAGGCTTTGATAGTACAAGGCAATATAGCAGTTAGATTCATCGTCGGCAAACAGCACCAGCGAATTCACAATATGTTCCCCTATATCTTCTCCATTTCCCACTAATTGTTTTTCATTTGGATGTTATTGTGTGGACGCAGTGTATGTATCGTAATTTCCTACAGTTCTAGCAAAATTGTCCCTCTTTATCCTTACAACCTACACAATTTCTCACGTGCTAGAGGTCACGTGGTTCAAGTCAGGTTTTAGCTCACCCCTGTGCATTCTGGAAGAGAACGGCCTGATGTGTTACTGTGAAAAATCCCAGGAATTTCTAAATAAATTGTTCCTTTTCAATGAAGAGGGACAATTTAGCAAAAGAAATTCCTTAGCGTCTCCAATTCAAGATAACCTCAGCAGTTGAAAAAAGGAGTTGATCCAAATAGTATTTTTTTTTTACTTTTATTATTCCACATTCATTGCGTTTAAGAGTTTCTTTACAAATAACAGGAGCGTCTTGCAGGAACCAACATTGCACAACGCGGCCAGTTGGCGGTTCGTTGAAAATTACGCTGATTAGGGTTTAGCTAATAAATACGTGTGAAATATATCAGTAGTGGTGGTCACGCAGCGCAGTGGTGAATTCTGCACAGCAACAGAATTCAAACTTGAAATCAGTTGGAATGCTTTAGTGAGGTTAATACTTGATGCTAGATAGCCGCTTGCATTGGTGAAGGGATATGGGATGGTAAGGCGGCTTGAATATAATGTGAATTGTGGTCATGGGCTTACAAATTGTGTGAATTGTGGTTTTAGGTTTTTGCTAAATAATACAAAAACTATTTGAGCTACTGACTTTTCAGTAGCACCAATGGGATAGCTCACAAAAAAAAAACCAGTTCAAATGGTGTATTCAAACTTTAAAATCGATCAACATTTGAGCGAGTTATGGATTTGGACGCGCATATAAGACAAAAATAAGACGTATATAAGAAAAATCAATTGCAAGTCAAGAGGCTAACTCTATGAGGCCCAGGAAGGTGGTAAGTGTTGGGGGGGGGGGGGGCAAGGCGGAGGCACAGAGAATGGTAGTTGGAGTGGGGGTATAGGGGAGTGCGTTGGCGTTTAATCGTTTTATTAATGAAGTTTAAACCTATAGGTGAAGGATTTTAAAAATAAGAGAAGGGTTAAAAAAAGTAAGGGAGTGGTTTGATTTTGGCTTGGCGTCGGGTAGATCTAAGTTCGCCCTTTTTGTTTGGGGAAAGGGATAATTTAACCAATTTTCGTAGGTGGCCGTCGTATGGGGGAAGGGTTTGTTTAGGCCTATATATTATTGGGGGAAAAAGTAGTCTATTCTCCAGCCGTTCCGCTTCCTTCGTCCCTGGGTAAATCATTTTTCTTACTTTTTTTAAAGCATGTGCCTTCCATCTAATCCTTATTGCTTCCATTTAGCATAATTAGAACAACCACAAGAGCAGTTTAAAGCCGAAAGAAATCATCAAGAATACAAGCAGTAAATGTGATGCTACCTTTTTCATCAGCTGTGTAGTTCGGTTCCTAAATAGGATAAAGCAAACAATTTTTCTAACTATTGTTGGAAAAACGCCATGTCGACTTTTCATTCGATCTTAATTACAACACTGTTTAGCGTCAACCACCACAATGGCCATTCATAATCGAAATTCAGCATGAATACAGGTGGATCTTCCTGTGTTGCAGCATGGACAGACATTTGTAGCGCTGCCTCTAATAGTAATAATTCTGAGGGATTTTCATTCTGTTTTTTTGAATTGGTAATGGATCTTTGTTCCGACCTATAAGTTTCTACCATATTCAGATGGTATGCGTAGCATATTCAGGAAGAGAATAGCATTTGGTTGGTAAAATTACCCATTTCTTTTTCTTGATACGATTTGGTACTGCTTGAAAGAGAACCCGCTGGGAGTTACGAATAACAGAGTACTTTATGTGGTGGCATCTAAACAGCCAACCCCTGTAAGTTCTTTTTCATGCAACACTTGTGAGGAAGCGCCTCTGGGGCAGCATGCCTTGCCGTGCGAGCTCCAAAGCTCCTCCTTGGCGTGGTTGGTTGGAGACATGGAACCGGAAAGCACACGCTTCGGGCGCAGTGAAGGCAATAACCGTACTTTGGCCCGTCAGACGGTTGTGGACTGGATCATTGTAATGTCAAGTGCTGGTAGGACGACGCAATTACATTTTGGCGCCCAACGTTGTTTTATACCCCCGGAAAGAAGAAATTTGGACTTCCGAAAGATTTTCCGTTGAAAAACTGTCTTCGAGAAAAAGCGTACTTAGACCCCCGCGAGAGCAGGGGGGGGGGGGGCAACTTTTGGTAACAGCCACAGGACATATTTTCTGGGGGAATTCTTTTGCTACCTCTGTTGACGTTTTACTGCCCCTTCTCTTTGTCCTTATCAAGACAAATTTTGCCCTGTTCAGGCCTATTCAGGCCTTTCGTTCCTTTCTCAGTTCCAGCCGCACTATCAAATGTTGGCACAAAAAGGGACTTTTGCGAAAAAGGCAGGGGCAATGCCTTCTCTCCCCAACCTGTGCACGTCACTGCGGGAAAAACCCTCACGGATCCCATATTAAGTTACGTGACTTTTCGTTTAGTAGTAGGCTACTGTTTAGTCGGCTGCTAAAAAACAGGCAGCCGATAAAAGGCTATTGGCTCGCAGACAAGCTACTGGCGCGAGACGATTTTAGTACGATACCTGAATGGCGACAGTTTGTTTATTTATTTAATTCTGAATATCATTTGCCAATTGTTAGTTTTTCAGTTTGATTAACAGTTGAAGTGTTAAAAACAAACAAGAAAAAAATCAAAAACTGTTTACTGGATGCCAATTTTGGCAAATGTCGTGGATTTGGGCACCTTTGCGGCTGTTAATCACCAGGGAAAGTGCTAGACCGCCAGTTTGTTTATATGCAAGCCCACATCCAGTAGCGTTGTTAAAAAAAAAATGGCCTTTGTGTGACGAAATGCTGGTACCGCGATGCTTGAGGAAGGACCTAAAGGTCTAATAAAGGCCTAGAAGTCTGAAAAAGCCAAAAAAGACTAAGAAAGGGGAAGAAAAGGGTAAAAAGACAGCAAAAAAATGCCCCCAGAAAAAAATGTTCACCAAAACTTAGGGCCACCGCGCACTATGCAACCAAACCGTGCGATCAAGTCGCTGCGGCCAATGAGAATGCTTATACGATATAGCACCGCGCAAGGCCGCCATGACCAGTCAGTCGCAGCGACCACTAGGATCCAGAGCGACGTGCAGGCGGCCACAGGGCGACAATGCTTGCTCCGTATTCATTTTTCATCACGTGATCGAGAATTATCGAGAGAAAAAAGGACGTGGCCGCGCGGCACGTCGCCGTGTTTTTTTTGCCGCGACGAAGACTGGCCGCACGACCTGGCTGCCTAGTGCGCGACGGCCCTTACTGTTGCCCTTTCACTAAAAATTGCCCTAAAAAATAAAAAAATAAAACACATACTAAAAATACCCAGAGGTGCAGGTGGAGGGATTAACCCAATTTTACAAGCATCCCATATCACATATTTACGGTTGAGCGCATTTAGATGTTTGTCCAACTTTCGTACGTAACCGTAACGTATAATCATAACAACGTATCATCGTTGCAATGAAGAGAGCATTGAATTTTATATTGAAAATCACTGAATTTTCGCCTAATGATTTGCTTTGTGCCTGTCTACACCACAGTCTAGGTAAGAGGGCATTTGGCCAATTGGTTAAAACTACACCGGAATTGGTTTTGAACTGCAATTTGATATGGTTAACTTAAGGATAAGAAGACGAATTTAAATTGTTTTTAGGCCCTGAGAATTACCTGTTTAACAAATGTTCTTGTTTTTTTACGACCCTCGTGGCCAGAGTTACATGTGGGTCTATTAGTGTTAGAAACAAAAAAAAAAGGGGGGGGGGGGGGGGGGGGTTAACAAAAAAATGGAACTGTCAGTTAAGTTTATGGGCCTTGTAACCTGAAAGAGGTTCAAACTGTGCAACATCTTTTGCCCTTTTTTAATGCGAAGAGGGATAAGATCCCAGTATTGCAGCGTCATTATAATTTTTAGATCTTGATTTTAAGAAACTTATGTGTGAACTATACTGGCCAACACAAAATGGTTCAATATTGTTATAGCCTTTCATAAATTGCGAAGAAATCCAATTTTACCTTGTTCCCAAAGTGTCCTGGTGTCAAAATTTACTATCTAGTTGATGTTAAGTCTTTTTAATTTTAACATTGGGCCGTGTATTTTGTCTACACCTAAGAGTTTTGGACGAATAAAGTTAAATTGATTGATTGATCTCGTAAAACGGTAGGAGGGCCACACGCTCGTGACGGTTATAGAATAAGAAGAAATTTAATTTTAATAGGGCATTTACGTTATTAACTTCGAGTCACTGAGATCTCAAGTAACGCGAAAATGTTGACGAAAATAAGATGTTTCCGCCACACTTTGCGTCAATTTAGGCTTAAGATTAAAATGATAACAGGAACAAACTAATGTCTGTATTAAAGGCAATTTGTTCGAAACGTATCATTATTTCAAACTGTAGCGCAGTCATAAAAAATGAAGCTGTCTGATGTGGCGACCACCAATTTTTTTTTTCAATTCTCGTAATTATTTAAAACTTCTCCTTGAGCAAGGTAATGCCTTCATTTCGCCTTCGAATAACAAGATCAAACCGTAAAAGAAAAAAAAAATAGAGGCAAAAATAAAAAATTCAAGGACGGCCGAAACAAGATTTACAGAGGAGCTGACCACCCACTTTCTAAATGCTTCATAAATCTTGAGGCCCCTTGACAACAGGCCTACTTTTATCATAGCATTTTTATTGGCGTGAATAATTGTGGTGGGAAGGCAAATGTGGAACTTAATAATGGTCACGAATTAACAGTTGTGGGCTAAACAGGACGTTTTCGGCATTACAGTTAGCAGACGAGAAGAGCTGTGCGAAGACAGACGAAAGGTTCCATGGTGAGCTGAGCTCGTGGGCCGTAGTAATTATTGTACCCTACTGAGCGGTTAGGTTTCTGCGCCTTGAGTTCGTCATAAGGGACCGATAATTATTTAGCTCGGAAAAGGGGTTGGGTGGGGGGGGCAGGGATTGGGGAGAGGTTCATGGATTTTTTCTCCTCTCGAGGGAGGGGTCGTAAATGATGTAGGCCCATCAAGGGTGGGGATCACACACAAAACATGGCCAAACTGGAAGAAATAGTCATTTTTGGACCTAAAAATTACACTTTCAGCAGTAAATATTTCTAAAATCGTCGTAGCTTCTGGGAGCCTCCCCCCCCTCCCCGCCGCAGATCCCCCTCCTCCTATAAACATGTACGTTTTCGTAAGAATTTGACGATATTTCTAGTATCATCATGGAGCAGGAAGGCAAAATCCAAAACTTCTACCTCTGTCGGCCTTAGCTTGAGAAACAAAACGTGGTCCTCGCTTCAAAAACCGTTTAAACGCTACTGTTATAATAATATAGACACGATGCATCCACCCACCCATATTCCCTGACGGCAGATGTTAAGTGGAAGAAGTACCACCATTATTACAGTTGTTTTTTGCCACATGAGGGAGGAAATCGGAGTACCCGGAGGAAACCCTCGTGCAACGGGCGGGAAACAACCGGATAAAAACCCGTACATATACACTTCCTATCGCCAGGATCGAACCCGGGTCTGTACGAAGCCAGAGATGTACACTGGGACCACGACGCCTATCGAATCTGACGCCCCAGTGCGCTTCCACACAAGTTCCCATGGATAGTTTGGGTACTTTGCCATTACCTGGGCAATTTTTCAAAAGGGTGGGATACATGGCTTTTTATTTTAAAGGACTCAGCCAACGGATTGTAATCGGAGTCATAACCTTGAATGGTTTTTAAAATGTGTTGGACAAATTTGTAAAACTTGGTAAGAAGTGTGCCCACTTTCTGACGGCAAATCCAACAGATTGCATATCCTCTCCAGTTAATATTTTCGTTGGTTAGAAAACTAATACACAGTCCAGTCACAGCAGCTTTAACTTTTGTATGAATGTCAGTACCATTCTTATCCGGGGCTGGATTAAACCTCGTAGAGGGACGGGGGGATGGGGGGGGGGGGTTGAGGCTCAATGGCGCGTCGACAGCTCGGGCATTAGCGCCAACCACAGTCACAGTGCAGGCCTGGTGCTGGCCTCGTAGAGGCCTGGTGCTTTAGATTTGTTGTGGCCTTGTCCCCTTCATTCCCATAAAAAAAGGAGTCTTATTTTTTTGAACAATAATTTTTTTTTGTAAAAACAGTATAAAACTTTTTTATGTGAAATAGCACCCTATTTGATTTTTCCCGTAACCGTGAGGCACCCTTGAGGCTCTTTTGAGTCTGTGGCCCAGTGCTTCATCACCCAAAGCACCCCCCTAATCCGGCCCTGTTCTTACCTCCTTCCTCCCGGATTCACAAATTCTGTATTTTGGTTAAATTGTGAGGTCTATCTTTTGACCATACAAAAATTACTTAAAGACAAGATACGCCAAACCCGTATCGAGCCATGCACGGCAAAATGAAAGGGAATTACAACATAATTCAGCAAATTATAAATAAAATTGCTCTAATTCAGCTTTTTTTTTTAAACTTTGTACATCTACACGAACATTTTCCAATAGATAATTTAACAAATTACACACCATATACACACAAAAATCCGAAATATTGTAATATTTTAAGATCTCGTAACAGAAGAAACAAACAAAAACTTGCCACAATCAACGTGTATACGACCTTACAGCAATGACAAACTAACGAAGTAGTGATCTTTAAACACATCAAAACACGTCAGTTAAAAAACAAATCAAGTAGGTAACCCCTCAGGCAGAAACCTCAACATTTCCATGTCAGAAATAAGATGGAAAACTAAAATTTAAAAAAAAGCTAAATTTTATTTTGGTCCAATAGGTTATTTATCAGTGCCTTAGTCCTACCTAACAAGCAAACGCAGTCAAAATATTAGCTCTCGTCAGTGTTTAATTTCTAATATGGAGAGAAATGGAACTGTTAAAGTCTGTGAAGTAGTGGGGGAAAGGAGTAATGGAGGAATGGTTGAGAATTTTAAATGCCTATAAGCAGCATGTTTTAAAGAAGTTTAGAAACACGTAAATCCAATAACTTATACCTGGAGTCTATAAATGCATACAGATCCATAGGATGTAGTAGTATCGATGTTGTATCTCTCGCTGTGTTTTCCATCGATTGTCACATGGTCATCTGGGAGGGAAGGCAGATTTTGCTTTCTGGCTCTGGGTAATATTATTTCCCAAAGCAGTGGTAGTAAGCATTAACATCTCGGCTCGCGCGAGAACAGATGTGGAGCAGGGAGGTAAGATAAAAACTTTATACCACTTTCAGCATTGGCGTCAAAGAGCCAAACGTGTTCCACACTTCAAAGATCGTTTAAACGCTACTATTAGTGAACTGATACACAATTGGACTATCCGCAGCATAAGTGAAGTCTTTAACACGCATTTTTTTAGGTAAAAAACTACACATTGTGATTTTTAACGAACGTTTTCTGCAAAGGGAATTCGATCACTATTTCAACAACTGACAACATGGGATAAGAACTCCATGGAAGTGGTGGAACATGGGGAGAATTGTGTTGGACACGGTTTTTTTATGCTACTCCTCGTTACACCGGTATGGGGCAAGGTAGACTGGTGGTTGGCATGACTGCCTCATATTCAAGAGGTGCAGGGTAGTCTGGTTGTTGGAATGATTCTCATGTTCAAGCGGTGTATGGCAGTCTGCTGGTTGGCATGTGTCTCATGTGCAAGAGGTTCAGGGTAGCCTGATGGTTACCACAATTGTCTCATGTGCGAGAGGTGCTGGGTAGCCTGGTGGTTGCCACAACTGCTCATGAGCATGACGTGCAGGGTAGCCTGATGGTTACCACGGCTGTCTCATATGCAAGAGGTACAGCGTAGCCCGGTGGTTGCCACGACTGTCTCAATAGCAAGAGGTGCAGGGTAGCCTGTGGGCTTCCACGACTGTCGCATGTGCAAGAGGTGCCAGATGACATGTTGGTTACCACGACTATCTCACGACTGTGTAAGAGGTGCAAGATAGCTCGATGGTTACCACGATTGTGTCAAGTGCAAGAGGTGCAAGGAAGCCTGATGGTTGCCACGATTGTGTCACATACAAAAGGTGCAACATAGCCTGAGGGTTAGCACGACTGTCTCATGTGCAAGATGAGCAAGAAAGCCTGATGTCTACCATGAATGTGTCATGTGTAAGAGGTTCAAGCTAACCTGATGGTTACCATGACTGTCTCATGTGCAAGAGGTGCAGGGTAACCTTGTGGTTGGCATGAGTATCTCATGCTCAATAGGTGCATGGGAGCCTGATGGTTAGCACGATTATCTCATGTGCAAGAGGGGACGGTAGCCTGATGGTTAGCATGACTATCTCATGTGCAAAGGGGGGAAGGTAGGCTGATGGTTTGCATGACTGTCTCATATGCAAGCGTGGGAAGGTGGCCTTATGGTTAGCACGATTGTCTCATGTACAAGAGGGGACGGTAGCCTGATGGTTAGCATGACTATCTCATGTGCAAAGGGGGAAGGTAGGCTGATGGTTTGCATGACTGTCTCAAGTGCAAGAGGTCCCTATAACCTTAGCCACGCCAAGAATTTTCGAAAAAAGAAGAGTCCGGTTATGTGTGATTCTTCAAGTTAGCCTAACGTGGACTTCCGGATGATACATTTGCAGAATAATGTCTCACACAAGTTATATCCACCAATACGTTGTCCGTTCCAGGAACACCTAAAATAATAGACATCTTACAAACGAAAGAGGAAGAACGAATCAGCCCAACAACAGTAAACAGAATATGCAAAGTTGGATGGTGATAATGCAAAGTTTTTTGAGGAAAGGTTGTGCTTCACTCTTAACATGATGCAGAACGGCTTCATCATGGGTAAAATTCGGTGTTCCACTGATGTGAGTCTAGGTATACGGCGGGTTAGCACGATTGTCTCATTTGCAAGAAGTTACTAGTTCGACCCAGACCTCAGCCATCCCTTGGCTTTTTCAAGAAGATAAGGGCCCAGTGATGCCTCGTCCTCATGTCGATTACGCCATGTAAAATATTCTAGAAGTTTTCGATCGAAATTTCCTAGCAAATTGCCCCTCCATACTTATGGCACCATGGCTTTGGCTGGGATTGTGACAAACCTCCAAAAGTATTACATGCCTGAACGTACAGGAAATTAAATATAACCATTTTAAGGGAGAAATTACACTGAGTATCACGGAAGTCTACACGGATTCGTGCGTTTTTCGAAACCCTTACTGGGGATTAGCCGCAAATTAAGGTAATGTCATAACTTATGCAATATAATAATTTACTTTCCTTAAATTAAAGTAACACCACGCGTACTTCGGAATCATGGCGAAGATTGAAAAGCTGCCATGTTTGGGGAAAAGGTTTGCAGAATAGCATAGAGTGCAGACGATTCAAGCGATTTTAAATATAAAACGAATTTAAGTATTAAACACCGTTCACATTTTATTCAAGATTACAGGGGCAGCAGCGCTCTCGAATATCCATCCAGCAGCAGTCGTCACTAGGCCGATAGACCTCATAAAGCATTCGCCATATCCTATTTTCTACTCACCACTTAACAATAACTCTTGTAGATGGCTCATGGTCTTTCAAATTTATGCATTACCTGCATTGTATAATTTTATTTGCTTCTCGCTACATACTTTGATTGCTGTACTAAACTTTTTGAAATAAGAGGGTATAGCACTGGCTTCATATCACCAGGCTGGGGCGCTGTATCTTAGAGCAACAAAACAACCTTAGTAGTAAAACGTTAATACTAATATTTACAGCTAATTTCCGTTTCTTTAAAACAAACTTTGTTGATGAAGGAATAGAATAAAGATATATATGAAGGCAGATAGAACAAAAATACAGATTTGTACAAAATACAAAGTCAATATTTTATCCTAACAAAATTGTCCGTCTCCATACAGAGAAAACCTTAGTAGTTGAAAAGGACGTTAATTCTATTTTTTGTAAAAATAGGTCCTAAAAAATTGACATTGACATTTATGCAAGTTGTCATATTTGCAGATTACTCATCACTCCTGGCTCAAAAAATTAAAAATGAGACAGGTTTGCTGGTCAATAGGGTTAACCTTGGCGGCCTTTCGATTGTTGAGTGATATCACTACTTTCAAAGGCAGTTCCTTTTTGGAAACTTGGCACCTTCTCTTATATCAGTTTTGGTTTTGAGTGGATTAACTAAACCGAAAATGGTAAGATTTGATGCACTGTGTAAACTCGTCTGGAAAATAGGAGGCAGAAAATAGGCAGATACAAATGTTACAAAAACACGTCACTAGTCTCATACAACAATTTCATAATCCCAGATTTTAATTCTGAATGGCCTTTCTCGAAATTACTTAGCTAATTCTAGTAATTCACCATTTCGTTGTTTACGTGAAATCAGCTCACATTCAAACGAAATGGGCAATGCTTAATTTCTGGTATGTAGAGAACTGGAATGGTTACATTCTTGGGTTAGAGAAAGAGGTTTGCTGAAATAAAATTAAAATGTTAAGGCACAATTTAATAGCTTTTTCGTTTTTTTTTTATTAATCCATGTACCCAACGTACTACACAAACCAAACTATTATTAAACTATACACTACTAGTCGCTGAATAGGTAAAACGCTTCCAGGGGTCATTTTTTTTATAGCCCTGAAGGATACAAATCTTAAAAAAATTCTGTTCTTTTATTTGGTTGAATCATGAGGTCTTACTCAACAAGACCTTCCAAATATTAGCAACGAAAGCATGTTCATTAAAAAAGATGTATCGTCGTGATGATCAAACGAAAACTGTTGGCCTGTATCGAGCAATGCACTCTGGTAGATCAGGGAATTACACCATAATTTAACAAATTAAAAATCAAATCGAATTAAATCTGTTTTTCTCTTAAATACGCACCTCTAAACGGAAATATTTTCCAATAGATAGTTTTAGAAGATTACGCACCAGTGGCGAAGCTACATTATGTGGGGCAGGTGGCAAATTAGCCCTTGGGGGGCCCCTCCTTAATATACATGATGGCCCACAAAATTTTCTGGTGGCAAATCAGCCATGGGGGGGGGGGGGGGAGGGAATCTCCTTAATATACATGATGACCCATAAAAATTTCTAAATATCCATACTTTTTTCTAATTTTTTTTATATTTTTGTTCAAGTGAAAATAGGGACCACTTTTTCGTATACTCCAGTCATGTGGTCCTATTTTCACTTTTTCTATAAAAAAACTCGGAAAAAGTTTGGACTAAGAGAAATTCAGTTTTTGTATGGGTCACCATATTTTTTTTAATGCTAGTGGGATGGACGGATGGGGAGGCTCGAAATTAATTTTTAAAATACCGTTTATATCAAGTAAATAACACTGGTGTACTACAAAAGAGGCTTTTTCAAATCTAAATAATTTATTTTTCGGGGGGGGGGGGGGGAATTTGGCGGGCCTCTCCTGCCACCCTGTAGCTACGCCACTGAACGAGGCAAAAAAAAATGGAATTCAGCTAAAAGTCTAGAACGTGGGGGTGTCACTTCAAGCCCTTCGGAGCCCTGTAAAACATCTCAAATTCAGCAGTTTTGTGCCTTCGAAACGTTTATAAAGGCTATTTTCAGAATTCAGCCTGCAATAAATGCCTTATTAACTAAGGGTGTTGCTGTGAGGCTTTTTCTTCGCTCCTCTCCACCCCCCCAAGGTGTGCCGCAGCTGATATTTATTAGACGTTACGGAATTCGGTGTTCGAGCGATACTTACTAAACCAATATACTTTAGTGTCAATCTGTCACCGAAAAACAGTTTTTTTCTGTATTTTTAATCAAACACTCAATCGAGGAACTTGAAAGTCAAGGAACGCCTGAAAGCAGAACCACTGTCCCTCCTATTTCAGAGAATGTCTAGGGCCACTACTGCAGAGGATGATTAGTAAAAAACTAACTTGAACCGAATTAACTTGAAACAAGCGGCTAGAGCGACTACCTAGTCGCAAAAGTATATGAAACCAGACAGCAACAACAACAACAACAACAAAAACAATTGTGTGTCCATAATTTGCTTTTGCTAGTCGCATTCGGTCTGCTGTACAGTACTGCCACTACCAATGGTGAGGCGTACACCTCTATCACGCATTGCAAAAGCTATTTCTATTATTATAATCTAAAAGCCGGTATATAATATTAAACTGCCTGTTAAAAATGTGTTAGCTGTTAAGCTTATTATAGATTTTAGGCGTATTTGACAACTTTTAGGCCTATTTCTTACCTGGAACTTTAATTTCGTAAGTAGCAGCTAACGGAGATTTGATTTGTACAGTACCCCTATTCATTTTTACAACACGGTGCGGTTTCGGGACACAGTTACAGTGTTAAGCGTAACGCGCAACGTAGCCTATAGAGCAGTGACATTTGCTGCCAAACGTCACTGCTCTATATAGGGCAGTGACACGACGTAGTATTATTGTATATGTATAACTCTATGGTGAAGCCAGTTACTGGGTTAGCTGCAAGGTGCACTGGTGGGGGAAAAGAAGAGCGTCTTACTGTAGCCAATGCTATTAGACTGGATTTCTTAGGCCTAAAACGCGCGATTTTTGACGATTTGTTGGGGGTTGCTGACATTTTTAAGCAAGTGGAATCTTTATTTTCCAATTACAACCTAAGCAGCATAAGGGATTGGAGAAAACAACGGGTTTTTAAGCCTACGAAATCCACTCTCAAAGCACTGGCTTGACTAGATGTGCCGTTGTTTAACCCATTATTTCAATCTAGTGCCCCTTGTAAGTATCTCTCTTGTAGCAAGATGACGTCACTTGACGCTGCTCTATATAGATCAGTGGTAGTCGGGAAGTGACGGGAGAAACGCTGTTGATGAAGCCAGGTGCTACTCGTAGCAACTTGACATTGCCGTGGTAACGTGATTAGGCCTAATTTCTTAAAATACGGTTTTAATTTCGTAAGTAGCAGATAGGCCTAATGGAGAATCTGGTTCGATGGTAAGTCCATTCATTCATGCAACAGTGCGACGAGACTATTTTAAACGAAGCTAAAATGCTTGGTTTTTACGGCTGCAGTGTTATCCTTAGGATTTCAATTCGACGATCAAATGTTATTATTTAATTTAGTTACGTCAAAGAAATCTATTAGCTATAAGGAAGTAACAATGTTTTAATTTGCCGTGTTATTTAACCAACTTTTGTCACTGAATCGAACGTTGTAAACAGTGGTCGTCAATTTCCTGGTCCCGTTGCGAAGTTGAAAAAAGCGATGGACGGACGACAAAGTCGTTGCAATAGTCTACTCAGCCGGTACGGCTGTACAGAAGACTAAAAGGAACACAAATACACTTTCGTGTAGGGTTTCGGGTACCACGATTTTGCTGGAGCTGTAGCGCTTAATCTTCGTGAAACCTTCCTGCAGTATTACACTATTGCATAAGTCATTAATTGAAACCACCTAAACCTCCGAAAAAAAAAAACCACTGGTCATTAAAAATCTAGTAAGAAACGGTTATTTAATGTTATACCACGGCTGTGACGTCACGCGAACTCAACGCTATGCTAAATGTCCATTGGTTAAATCCCGTTAACCAAAACCGGAAGTGTGCGTCATTGCAAAAAGTGTGGGTTATCAAGTTACCCCACACTTTTGCCGATAACCCACACTTTTGCCAATAGCCCACACTTTTGACACTTCCGGATCACGCGACCGGGAACGCACACACTAACAACCAAATACAGCGTGCAAAAAAAAAAAAACGTTACGCATAAAAACGTACAAAACGAATTACTTAAGAGGAATGAAATCCCATCCCTGAAAACTCTTATATGTCTGGCCTGTAAGCTATTCACTCTGCGTTAATTCCCGCCCCCCTCCCTCCACAAACTAAAATGCAGTGACCTTCATTCATACCGATACCCTATTATCGTATTTTTTTAACAATTCTCAAACTACAAACGCTCAAAATGAATTACATACCTGCCCAGAATGTCATTCTATTCCTGCAGCTTCTTATCGAAGTTCTATCACTCCGAAAAGCTTCATCGAGCTGGCTAGCGTGAAATACGGCGAAACGACGCTTCGTCTTCTTCCCACCCACTCCCCCCACAAACGGACGCAAAGGACTCGTCGGTCTACCATCCACACCACCTTCCATAAACTAAAATGGAATGACCTTCATTCATATCGAGATATTTTCACAAAACACAAACACGTTTTAATAAAATAAGAGTTAGCTAGACGTCCCAACCGAGGCACAAAACAGTTATTGGCTAGAATCTCGCAGTTATTGATTTTTAACCAACGGCTGCGATCATTGTCCCGGCTCTCGTATGCAAAAGTCTCGGGCTGACGCTCTCGACCTTTGCATACTCGAGCCGGGCCAATGATCGCAGCCGTTAGTTAAAAACCGATAACCGCTCGCTTCTAACCAATAACTATTACTTAAACATCTAAAAATTTCATTTCCTTTTGCCATCTAACTGTCAAAAGCTTCTTCATGTTTACGAACTAACTGTAAGGGTGTTAAATTTGGCGCCAAAA